>JABUQX010012791.1:7500-85501 GCA_015478945.1 Trachelipus rathkii | reverse complement strand
CTGTCCACATACAATATAACAAGAGAATTGCTTATATGTTAATCTGAACAGCTATGCTTCAACTGTGCCCTGTGATCAAATTTATATTGTAATTCATAAACTATCAATAAATTCCAAAGAAAGTTCAACATATTTTAATGAAAATGATAAAATTACAAAATCTAATGAATAACTTCATTAAATCTTAAAATATGACACCACCTGGAAAAAACGAACATAACAGAAACGCAACCGAGGAAAACGCAAACATATGTTTAAGGAGTTAACGACAGACTGCAGCCTGCGGAAACCTACTTTAGATTATCTTGCTGCAACATAAAAGTACGAAAAGAAAAAGAACCCAAACAAACTTACTGGTAAAAAAGAAAAAAAACGAAGACAAAGATTTAACTGGATAAACTCCATCAATATCTATATAAAAATTATCTAATATATAATTAATAAAAAATATATACTAATAAAATATAGATATATAATATATATTATTAATAATATAGAATAACAATTATGATTTATGTTCTTGTAGCAATGAAACTATATTTGCAAAAGAATTTGTTAACTCAGTTATTATATACTACAAACACAAAAGCAAAAAAACCAATAATTGTACAAATAAAATGCACACAATATGATACTTCTATATCAAACCCAAATAGTACACACATTAGCCTTTCATCTGCACTGTCCTATGCGTAAGAAAATATCTGCAATAATACTACTACACAACTACTACTACTCACCTACACTCACACTACTACACTACAATACTACTACACACTACCACGACTTAACACAACACTACACAATAATAATATATATAATAAAACAAAATACATAGAAAATAATAACAATAATAATAATAATAATAATAATAATAAAATAATAAAATAAGAATAGATAACAGAATGTTAAAAAGTATAATAATACAAGCAGAGTTATAATATCAAAATACAGTGTTAAAGTGGCAGTAATTATTAAAATATCAAATATAAATTATTGAATTCAAAAAAGTTATGTTCAAGGGTAAGTAGGATTAATTGTTTTGAGAACAATTTGAATCTTAGATACGAAAATGGGAAGTAAAACAAATTAAATTAACATAAGTTAGTACTCTTAATGGAAAATTATATTTTAACAAATCAGGTCTTACTTCTTTATTTTAAAACTCTTTTAGTTTACCATGAAAAAAGATAATAATAGAAAATAATAAAAAATATAAAAAAACAAATAATAAAAAAAATAACTCATATTCAATACTATCACAACTATTATATAAACATAATCAGCTACCATTACAATAGATCAGATAATAATGATTAACAGAATGAAAAAAATAAAAAAAATTACAATTTATATTTTTAAAAAAATAAAAAATAATTAATTTATATAATAAGATAAAAAAAATAATAATAATAAATAGAACAATAAAATAATAAAATAACCAAAATAAAAAATCATTAAAAAATAATGATATCAAACATTAAGAATAATAATATAAAATAAAAATAATAAATAAAACTAAAAATACTAAAATTATAAACAATAATAACAACCACTGAGCCCAAAATTATCGTACCATAATGACGCCGAATTCTACACATTGTGCGCCTGAACAAAATAGCATATCTTCTCTCATAAGACTTGATCTTTGACCAATCAGCCACAAATTGTTACAAATAACCAAAACAGATCCGTTTTCGCCGGTTATAATTCTTTGTATCTGGCCCAATTAAAGGGCTTACAAATTATATATGGACAAAGGAAAAAAAAAAAAAAACATAACCAATTTATCGCGCAAAGACCAATGCCCTAAGTCGCCCCCCGCATAAGGAAAAAAAGGAGAGGTGGATAGGGCACTTCAAACCTAATCAAGAAGAACGCAAACAAGGGTTTTCAGTGAAAACTGTTAACCCGACCGTGCATGCATATTCGCCCGAAATAATCCATCTAAGCACCCATCGGGGTTTTGGCAGTAAAAGCGGCCCAACAACCGCCCGGCGCGGCAACCTCCCGATCAAGACCAAACCCCCACCACACACCCAACAGACCGAATACAGCGGCAAAGCCAACACCCCCCACCCCGGCGGCAACAATCATATTTGACGCCCACCTTCATTGACCATCCCACCAACCCCCCGTCCCCCCCGCCTCCTGACCGGCTCTGCGAAGCCACGCACCCCAGTTGTCAGGTACTTACCAGGAGAAGAAACGAAGACGAACAAAACAAAAACTGCGAATTGAGCGCCCACACAAACTGGACACAAAAAAAAGGAGAGAGCAAAACCAACAGAAAAAACCAGGTGTCCCGACGTGATAGATAAGAAAAGAATAGAAGAAGCAAGAAATGAAGAAATAAAGGCATAAGAAGAAGAATAAAAAGAAGAATAGAATTTTAAGTAATAAGAATAATAGAATAAGACAGAAGAAAAAAAAACAGGCCTCGCGACGCTCGCTGCTACGGACGTGCGCTTGCGGACGCGCGCGCCGCGCAGCGAAGAAGAAGGAGGCCGGACACCGGGGGCAGGTAGACCACCGACGGAGCCCGGTACCGACCCACGCTGGCAGGACTAAGGCCAAAGTGCAGACCCCTGACGGTTGACCTGCACGGGGCCTTACCGGCCAAAGACCCGGACCGGCGCCGACCGGGAGAACCCCAAGCGCAACCCGGGATCACGACAATGGGCACCCAAGGTCAACCCGAAGGGGGCACCCGAAAGGCCGCACCACGAAGTGCAAACCCTGCAAACCCCAAACGGGCAAGCAACCGGACGACCCCACCCCAACCAACCGGCCCACAGCCCCACGGTACAGCCACCCACACAGGACGCCGGACCAAAGCCCACCGCCAGTAAGCCAGCAACCCACGTGAAGGAGTCCTTCGCTTGACGAGCCGGGAGCAACCGGGACCAGAAGCGGCCGACCCCAAACCAGCAGCCCACCAGGCACCCCCAGCCGCTACAGCCCCACGAAACATAAAGCGAGCCACAAACACACACACGACCACACACACCAACCACACACACCAGCACCACACACGACACACACACCACCCCACACACACGACCAACACACCCACACACCAGACAACAACAGCACAACGACACACAAACGCAAACCACCAACACAGCATCCGCAACACACCACTAGACCACACCCACACCACCACCGACGCACCCACCAGACAACCCACGCCCACCAAGAAACCCAAATCGCCAACCCACACACAAGTCAACCCAGCGAGCCAGCAAACCCCCAACAGCCCACAACCCAACAGCCACACACCAGACAGCACGGCAAAAGGGTATTGTCTGGACTGTGTGATTGTTATAAGTCTAGTAAATGTAAGTTAGCAAGATGATTCTCCATCGGCGCCTGATTGTACGCAGTCGCTCGCATCAGAATGCACATGCCCACCCACCCCAACTCGCTAAACCATCAGTACTCAAAATAGCAAAATCTGCAATGCTGGGTTGTCGTGGAACCAGTGTGGTGCTGTGCTCGGTGTGTTGTGTGTGTGTGTGGGTGTGTGTGTGTGTGCTTGTGTGCTGTTGTGATGCATGCGTTGTAGTGTTCAACATTAGGATAGACTCCCATACAGGCTGTGTCAGATGAAGATCAATTACTACCGTGAAGGAAGCGTGATGCATACCGAGAATGGGGCAAAACAAAATTTGGCGTGGAGCCAACAAAGTTGCCCACATGGCTAAAAACACTATGCAAGTCAGGACCCGAAATATCCAATAGTCCAAAACATGTTCCCAAAGCCATAGCAATGATAGTCTGGTGGTCTTCGGCAGCAAAAGGATAAGGCACAAAAATTACAGGCTTACCTACAATACTTAACTCTGCACTGGCCATCGCTCCGGCGAAAATGTCTGGCTCAAACAACTACAAGACATCAGAGAGAAGGAGGGCTGAGGAGACCCCTACAGCGTGGCCCCAATTACGTGGACCAAAATGACCATGGAAAAGACAAAGAGGTTGCGACGAAATTTGGCGGTGGAGTACACGTAAACGTGTTGCTTACGCAACGTTGAGCCAATGCCCTCATCGCGGGTTACACGACATTTTGCAATTGCTGTATCTTACCGGATTGCCAAAAAAATTAGGGTTGCAAAATTAGGGTTTGCCAAATGTGTACCGTAGAATACCAAAAGGGGTTCGCGAAAATTTGGTTCTCAAAAAAGGTCAGGCCCAAAAAAGGCAGGTAAAAAATTGGGCACAAAAAAGGTCAAAGGCCAAAAAAAGTGAAGGTCAAAAAAGGTCGAAGGGCAGGTAAAACAATTTGGGCCCAAAAAAGGTCAAGGCCAAAAAAGTGAGGTCAAAAAAGGTCAAGGGGTCTAAAAGGTCAGGGTGGTCCAAAAAGACCCGGGTCCGGAATCCCCTTCCTACTACTAAACATGAAATAGATCGGGGAGAAGAAGAAGAAGACAGAAGAGAGAAGAAGAAGAAGAAGAAGAAGACAAGAATCTATATATTATATTATTATTATTATTATTATTATTAATATTATTATTTATTATTATTATTATTATTATTATTATTATTATTATTATTAATTATTATTATTATTATTACTTATTATATCACTAGGGGAAACAAATGTAAAGTTTTTTCTGTTGTTTTTGATCCGATACTTCTTTTGATGTAATTTGTTGCGCAGAATCCAAAAATCATGTTTGTTTTGTCTATAAGATCTAGTTTCATCCCTCTTTACATGAAAACCGTGGCTCAAACGGTAGAGCGACGGAGTCGCATGGCAAGGTCGCGGGTTCGAATCCTAGTTCGGATCCTAGGTAGAAATTACCTAGAGAAGTTCCCCTCCTTGAATAGGGCTATGCCCGTGAGGTGTGAACTTTTAAATAAAAAAAAAAAAAAAAAATTGGTAATAAGATGGATTTTTCCCCGCGAATTGATGCAAAATTTCTGTTGTATATACAAAAAATATTCAAAATAAAAAAAAATATGTATCTCGCCATCTTATATGAAAATTACGTTTTGATAGGACAAATAATAAAAAAAAAATCCCTTTTTTTCCCTTTATGAAAGGGAAAAAGAAAAATTTGGCATTTCATATACGAAAATTTTTATATATTTTTTTTTATTTTTTATTCTATCAAATATTATATTTTCAAAGCATTTAAAATTTGGCCACATACAACTTTTTTTTTAATAAGATCCTGTTTGTATATTCAACAGCTTGGGCCCTGATGCATAAGGGAAACAAAACCGGACCTTAGAGACAAAGATAATATATTTTGATTCAGCGCAACAAAATGGATAAGAAACAAACATCGGATCATATGGAGAAAAATTTGGGCTCCCAAGTGTTGTTATTATTATTATTATTATTATTATTATTATTATATATTATTATTATTATTATTATTATTATTATTATTATTATTATTATTATTATTATTATTATTATTATTATTATTATTATTATTATTATTATTATTATTATTATTATTATAATATTTATTGTTATAATTTTTTTATTACTGATATTATTATTCATTATTAATTATTTATTTATTATTATAATATTTATTGTTATAATTTTTTTATTTTTTCATTGGTATTATTATTATTATCTTGATTATTGTAATGTACTGATTATTATTAATATAAATAGTTGTGATAGTATTAATATGAGTATTATTTTTATTATTATTGTTATTTTTATTATTATTATTATTATTTTAACTATTATTATTACTTTTCACTGCTATAACAAACAAGTTTTTAAAATAAGGACTAAGACTGAATAATGCTTAAAAAAAAAATAATCATTTTCATTATGAGCTACTAACTTATGTTAATTTAATGTTAAATTAACTTCCCATAATTTCGTAGCTCATAATGAACATTCAAAATTGCTAAAAAGAAAATGTTAATATGTATATAATTGCTCAACACTCAAGTTCAAATCAAATTTTAATATTTGATATTTTAATAATATATGAAACCTATAACATGTATTTGACTATATAAAATTCTTGAAATTGAATTATTAATATTATTATTATTATTATTATTATTATTATTATTATTATTATTATTATTATTATTATTATTATTATTATTATTATTATTATTATTATTATTATTATTAGATTTTAATATTTATATTCTTTCTATTTCTAATACTTCATCAAGTAGTTAGTAGAGTAGTAGTAGTAGTAGTAGTAGTAGTAGTAGTAGTAGTAGTAGTAGTAGTAGTTGTAGTAGTAGTATAATATTGCACAATATTTCTCTTAGAAAATAGGACAGTGACAGATGAAAGCAATCGTAGTTACTAAAATTTGGGCTTTGATAATAGAAGTAGTAAATATTGGCAAATTTTACTTGAAAATTATTGGTTTTTCTGCTTTTGTGTAGTAGTAGCAATAATAACAGTAGTAAAAATTCTTCCAAATACAAAAGTTTCATTCACATGCCCTTACAAAGAATCATAAATATAATTGGTATATATATATATATATATATATATAGTTATATATTATATATCTATCTATCTTTCTATATATATATATATATATATACATATATATATATATTTTAATAGTTTATGTTATACTAAAATCTTTTATATTTTATATATATTGATGGAGTTCGTTTTTAGTTATCTTTCTTCTTTTTTCATTCTTTTTACCAAGTAGTTGTTGGGTTTCTTGTTCTCTTTCGTAATAACTTCATTTATGTTGAAAGACAAAGATACAACTACTAACCTAGTCGTATTCGCTGCCAAAGTCGTCTCTTACACCTCCTTGAAAGCTATATTTTGCGTTTCCAGTTTTTCAAGGCTGGTTACCAATACTTTAAGAGATTTAAAAATGAACGCCTTACCTTATTAGATTTTAGAATATTTATCCAAATTTTCACATTAATATATTTGCAACTTTCTTTGCAAATCTTTATTGCCGAATTAAGTTTATGAAATAAAAATTATAAAACTCTTGATCCACATCGCCACAGTTGAAATAATTTCTAAGATCAAAACATAAATACAAAATTCTTGTTAATTCATATGTGGAACAGCCACGCAAAGAAATTTTTGTCCAATTTCTAGGGCGAAACCTGCCCTCCGAATATATATTAAATAACAAAACACGAAATTGTCTAACAATATGACAATTTTATAACAAAAACATTATATTCCAATAAATAGTATTATATTATAATACATTACAATGATTTTAAGGTATTTCTCAGAAAGAAAATAAATTAAGTCTGAAATTTTGGCCAAACCGACATTATCCGGTTACATCTTTATCAATTGTATAAGTATTTACTAATATATATATATATATTAAATCAATTATGTCTTATTATATTGATTAAATATTATATATACTATATACTTTTATATATTATCATATATATTATATATATATATATATATCATATATATATATATAATATACTTATTACTATATAAATATATTATTAATTATATATATATATATATAATAGTATATATACTTATCTTATATATATATAGATATAATATATATATATATACTATATATATGATATTATATCTACTATATATATATATATATATATATATATATATATATATATATATTGTGTGTGTGTGTAGTGTGTGTGTGTGTTTTAAATATAAATATTATGATACAAAAACCTTAGCTCCCAGAAGCCAAAATGTAAATTAAAAATATCGGGAAAGAAGACACAAACAAACAGAAGGAATTAGAACATGAAATAGATCGGAGGAAGAAGAAGAAGAAGAAGAAGAAGAAGAAGAAGAAGAAGAAGAAGAAGAAGAAGAAGAAGAAGAAGAAGAAGAATCTATAATTACAATTATTATTATTTTTATTATTATTATTATTTATTTATTTTATTATATTATTTTATTAATTATTTTTTATTTTAATTATTATTATGATTATTATAATTCTTATTTATTATTATTTTATTACTTATTATTATTATCATTATTATTTTATTATTATTATATTATTATCATTATTATTATCTATTATTATATTATTATTATTATTAATTATTATGTATTATTATTATTATTATTATTATTATTATTATTATTATTATTATTACCACTAGGGAAACAAATGTAAAGTTTTTTTCTGTTGTTTATGATCCGATATTTGTTTTAATGTAATTTATTGCGCAGAATCCAAAAATCATGTTTGTTTTGTCAATAAGGTCTAGTTTCATCCCTCTTTACACGAAAACCTTTACCGTGGCTCAAACGGTAGAGCGACGGAGTCGCATGGCAACGTCGCGGTTCGAATCCCTTAAGTTCGCGCATTTCCAGCTAGCAGTCGAAAACTTACAGTA
The DNA here is from genome assembly GCA_015478945.1 of Trachelipus rathkii. Classification (NCBI taxonomy): domain Eukaryota; kingdom Metazoa; phylum Arthropoda; class Malacostraca; order Isopoda; family Trachelipodidae; genus Trachelipus; species Trachelipus rathkii. Next base: position 77,170 of record JABUQX010012791.1, on the reverse strand, counting down.
GAGAATTCCCCCCTTGAATTAGCGCGCTGATGCCCCGATTGAGGTACAGGTGAACTTTTAAATAAAAAAAAAAAATTGGTTATAAGATCGATTTTTTTCCCGCGAATTGATGCAAAACTGTAGGGTATATAAACAGATTATATCTAAATAAAAAAAAATATGTATCTCGCCCTCTTATATGAAAATTACGTTTTGATAGGACAAATAATAAAAAAAAAATTCCTTTTTTCCCCTTTATGAAAGGGAAAAAGAAAAATTTGGCATTTCATATACGAAAATTTTTTTATATTTTTTTTTTAGTTTTTGTTCTATCAAATATTAAATTTTGAAAGCATTTAAAATTTGGCCATATACAACTTTTTTTTTAATAAGATCCTGTTTGTATATTCAACAGCTTGGGCCCTGATGCATAAGGGAAACAAAACCGGACCTTATAGACAAAGATAATATATTTTGATTCAGAGCAGCAAAATGCATAAGAAATAAACATCGGATCAAATGGAACAAAATTTTTGCTCCCAAGTGTTATTATTATTATTATTATTATTATTATATTATTATTATTATTATTATTATTATTATTATTATTATTATTATTATTATTATTATTATATTATTATTATTATTATTATTATTATTATTATTATTATTGTTAAAATTTTTTGATTTTTTCATTGGTATTGTCACTATCGTGATAATTGTAATGTAATGGTTATTATTAATATTGATAATTATGATTCTATTAACCTGAGTATAATTTTTATTATTTTTATTATTTTTATTGTTATTATTATAATTTTTTTCTACTATTCAATTATATACATTTTTCCACTATTGACATTCATGGAATTTAGAGCCCAACTTGAAATGATGGACTTCAAAAAAAAAAAATCATGTATCTTTAAGCTAACTAAACCTTAGTTAAATTTAATGTTAAATTGAACTTCCACATAATTCGCAGCTCATAACGAACATTAAAAGCTGCTTAAAAAAGTTTTAATATGGATATAGTTACATTGGTTCATAGAACGGAATAGCCACCTTAGCGAACACCACTCAAGTTCAACTCTAACTTTAATATTTGCTATTTTAATAATATATGAAATCTATAACATGTATTTAACTATATAAAATTCTTGAAATTTAATTATTATTATTATTATATTATATTATATATTATTATCATTATTTTATTTTTTATTATTATTATTATTATATTTTATCTATTATTATTCATATTATTATCTATTATTATTAATTATTATTATCATTCATTTTATTCATTATTATTATTAATATTATTATTTTATTATTATTATTATTGATTATTATTATTATTCAATATTATTATTATTATTTTAGTTATTATTATTATTATTCATATTATATTATTATTATTATTATTATTATTTCTTATTATTTATTATTATCTATTATTATGTATTTTTTTTTATTTTATATATCTTTATTATTATTATTATTATTATTATTTACTTATTATTATTATTATTTAATTATTTTTGATTATTATTATTAATGTATTAGTAGTAGTAGGTGTAGTAGATGCAGTAGTGTATGTAATACTTGCACAATATGTCCTACTTAGAAACATAGACAGTGAGAGAGTGAAAAGCAATGTCAGTCTCCTAAAATTCTCGGGCCTTTTGATCAATACATATAGAGCCTCACAAAGTAGTAATACTCTGGCAACATACATGGTCCGAAATGTAAATTGTTTCTTCCTCGCTTCTTCGTATGAGATCAGTGCGCTCCCCCAACCCCGAGCCTCGAACACAATAAATATAAAACAAGTAAAGATAAATAAAAACATATTAAATACAAAAATATAACAAAAAGTTTCATTCCATATGCCGCCTATGACAAAGAACACAGAACACTAATAACACAGTCACTATATAATACCCCGAATCACGAGAGACGACCGCAGTCGACACGTGTCTATCTCGCGTACTGACGAAGTCAACATACGACAAAGCATACGCATTCAGCAGTATAACTCTATCGCGGCATCACGCCAAAAACACGCGCATCATCATACTATCTATATATATATACCCCATCACCGATCATTTAAACTAACACAACGCTCATCTACCTACCCACTCTGATCAATACAATCCTCCCGTAATCCATCTAGACCCCGAGAAGCTCCTTCGTCATCACTAAAAGATTCAGCCTTGATGCGCACCGATACAGGTTATTATATACCGTCTCCTTATCACTCTCCGCCGTCTTTCATGAGTAAACCTATATCTAAGAGGTTAGACCCAGCCCAACTCTCCCATCGCTTAGAACCACGGCTACAGTAACTAGAAGTCTAACACGCACGACGATAACGACGGCCCTCAAACCATTAATACACATAACAATTAATGACTATAAGACAACCAGACAATAAACTCACTTGCATCAGCATCCACACTACACAGCTCCCCACACGTACAAATGCCATATACAACCATCCGCCCCCAACCTGGCTAACACCCCAATATCCCCCTAAGTGAGTATAGACACACAAATACATTAAGGACAAGCCCTAAGAACCCGCTACATACTTGAAAACTAGAACCTACACATCGGCTTATACACCTCCACCACACATATCCATACCCCCACCCCTTACTATACTTACTTAAAACAACCTACCATATCACCGTCACTATAATAACGCCTCCTACCCACACCATACCGCCGCCCGCGAAGACAACCGTACCATCCGCCTCCCACTTACAGCTCCGAATAAAACCACCCGGGTTGAAAGCGTATACTATATTACGTAAATATATCCTATTGAGAGAGTTCGTTTTTAGATCATCTTTCTTTTTTCATTCTTTTTCACCCACAGTGTTTGTTGCCAGCATTCTTCCTCTCTGACTTCGACTTTACTTAGACAAAGATACAACTACTAACCTAGTCGTATTCGCTGCTAAAGTCGTCTCTTACACCTCCTTGAAAGCTATATTTTGCGTTTCTGTTTTTTCAAGACTGGTTACCAATACTTAAAGAGGTTTAAAAATGAACGCCTTACCTCATTAGATTTTAGAATATTTATCCAAATTTTCACATTAATATATTTGCAACTTTCTTTGCAAACTCTTTATTGCCGCTGAATTAAGTTTATAAAATTAAAAAATTATAAAACCTCTTGGATCCACATTCCGCCACAGTTGAAATAATTTCTAAGATCAAAACATAAATACAAAATTCTTGTTACTTATCATATGTGGAACAGCCACGCAAAGAAATTTTTGTCAATTTCTAGCGGGAACCTCCCTCTATATATTAAATTAACAAAAACAACGAAAATGTCTACACAATATGACAAATTATATTATAAAAAAAAAAACATTATATTCCAATAAATAGTATTATATTATTATTATACATTACAATGAAAATCATATATAATATAGAATATAACATAATTTTATATGATACGATATATAAGTTATATACTATAATCTATTAATATATTATATAATATGCTATATAATATATATAATATTATACTATAATATATATATATATATATATAATCACAAATTTTCCCAATCGCTATTGTTCTTAAAACGTAAACAACCAAGTACTCAGTAACAACCGCGATTGGCCAGTTAAACTGGTCGTAGTTTATCGAAATCAGTAAAAGAAGGGGCCGAACCCACCTTTGCGTCAGGTCAAAACGTTAAAAAAAATTTGAATGAAATTTGTGAGGATACGTGGTGTTCCTTTCCTTACTTAAAATTAAGTGTGTAAGTAAATTAAAGAATCATTTTGTTTAATTTCAGATATAGCTATATTTGATATATTTATTGTAAGACTAAGCGGCCTTTTGTTTAGTTACAGTAATAGTTAATAATAGTTATTGGTTATTTATAAGATTTCACTTGTAGTATTGAATAATCACTTTTTTTTTTTTTTTTTTTTTTTTTTTTTTTTTTTTTTTTTATGTTTTATCTTTGTTTATTTTTGTAGTGCGATACTACCGCAACCTCGAATAAAAACCGGTCGTACACATAAAGTATAATACAATCACACCACAAAAAAATCTACAGTACCTCGTATGATACCTTTATACAAATATAATGAATTATAATTGAAATTAGATCTCTAATATTTGGACACCCAATGTATAAAGAACCTTGCCAATAATCTTTTTTTTTCACCTTAACATATAGAAATTAAGGTGGAGGTAAACAGGTAGAAATAAAGTAAAGAAGAGTAGATTTTTATATTGATGTTGATTGAAGACGAGAAAGGTTCTATAACTGATTTTGCTTGTAGATAGAAGAGACCTACTTGGCATGCAAACTCGAAGCACTTTTGTATATCACACGTGGATACTTCCACGCAAGAGTCCAAGTCCACGTCCAAGCTATCGCACATGAAATAAATTTAAACAATAAAGGAGGACCCTATATGAAAATGAAAAAAATCAATCTGTAGTAATGAAATATACAGAAAGGAAAACCCTGTATGAAAGAGTCAACCTGTAGTACTAAGATATACAAAGAAGGAAGATCCTGTATGAAAGAGTCAACCTGTTGTAAAAAAAAATATGCAAAGAAGGAAGATCCTGCATGAAAGAATCAATCTGTAGTAATACACGTTAAAGTACCGCCCTGCTTTAGATACACTTTAAAATACCACCACCTATTGTAGATACAAGTAAAGTACTACCCTGTAGTGGAAACACCATTTATATTTATATAAATACAATGCAAATATTAATAGATTAATATTTAGTAAAATGAATAATATTAATAGTATTAGTAATCACAATACTAATATTAACAGTGATTATAATTATTATTACAATTACAAAATTTCAATAATAAATAAAAATAAAATCAAGATTTCGTCGATACGACGATTCTTTAAGATAGGGATGCTTGATAATTAGTATCAATTTTCTACCCTAAATTAAAGACCATATTTAGGGTTTGATTATTGTAATGTTTCGATATTAATAAAAGATTTACGATTAAATCTAACACATAAAATTTAATTTTGTGTAAATAACCAAAAGAAAGGGAAGTTGAGTTTTATGTTAAGATTGATAAAAAGAGTACTAACTCCCCTTAACTTAACATTTTAACAATGAAGGTTAAAATTTATGAATTTAAATTCTGTTTAGAAAAATAAGAGATAAATAAATAATATTTGATAGTAATCCTCAATGCACCTGTAGCCCAAACGATAAAGATGAGGGTTATAATCAAGAGGAGATAATGGATCATTCCATTACCCTTCAATCTGTTTTTAAGTATTTCAAAATTTATATGATAAATACATATATTTAATTTTTCTGAAATATATATATACTAATATATAGTATATATATATATATATATATTAGTATATATATACTATAGTAATATATATATAAATACATATATTTAATATATATATATATATATATAACCAATATGCATGAAGGTCATCTGAACTGATTTCAAATGCTTTGAGAATTCGTATATACTGTCATTAAAAATTACTAAGAGAATATATTTAAACATATTGGCTATTATGAAACCGTTTGATAAGATATTGTATTTAGGCCTAATGAATCATTGTACTTTGAGAGATACCTGTTTGTGACGTCATATGGAAAAACATTCGTGATTATGGAAACTATGTGAAATATTACGAACTAAAAAAGGGTCACGAACGTAGATGAGTTATAGAAAAAACGATGATGCGAAACCGCGAAAAAGACGGCTCGGCGTGGGCGCGATTCGGTGCGATTCGGCGTTGTGCGGCCTGGTCTTGCGGTTGTCAAAACGCGTCGTCGACCCCCGAAAACCCCCGGAAAAAAAGCACTAAAAAATATTCGCCATTCAGCGAATATTCGCCATATGGCGAATATTCGGCTCCTGTCGAAGTCGCCCCTCTTACTACTGGCCAATTTATTATGGATTTTTTAAAAATTTGCTATTTTTGAAGTAAAAAAAAAAAGGGGTTAATTGGAAAATTTATTTTTTTCAACTTTATTGAACTTTAATTCTTTAATACACCAGCGATAATATAAATATTTTACTCATTTACTTTACCATAATTTCAAAGTTATTGTGTGGCAGTATACTGGCAGACCCAATGACAGATTGGTGAATTATTCAGTGTTTATTATATTTTCACGTTCAGTTGCTGTCCTGCTTTCACGGGAGTTGTGTATGTGTTAGCGATGTTTTACACCTTTTATTATTTGTTATAATTAGGGTTATAAAGAGATGATATTGAGTATTTTAAATAATAATACCATTATTTTTAGATATTGTGGTAGTTTATAAAAGTGATCAAATATGGGGAAAGTTAGTGATTTGAGTCCACGGAAAGTCGGACAGATTAATGTGTTATTGCAAGTGAGCAACTTAAAACAGAAAGAAATAGCAGCAAAACTTGGAGTTTCAACTCAAACAGTTAGTAATATTAAGAGAGAAATTGAAAAATACGGTCCACAGTTTGGCCTCAAATAGGGTTGCAAATGTTGGAAAGGAAAAAAAACAGCAGCAGGGAGGACCAGAACAAAAAAATAAAGATTCAAAATGAGCTCGAAAAAATAGAAGGACTATCATGTAAGGAAGCTATTCCAATGTTATCTATACAGCAGAGGCAGGATTGTATTTCTAGAAGAGCACGCCAATTAAGGAGAGGCTAATTCGATGACATTGATTTAAAAGACACTTTCGTCCAAGGAAAGAAGCCTAGAGAACTTTAGAAATAAAACGGGCATGTAATGCCTGGGCTCAGACTCATATTCAATTGGACTTTGAGCAATGGGGAGCAGGTAAGAGTTGATCAGATAGCTTATTATTTCTTTTATCACTCATAAAGAGCATTTGTTATTAGTAAAATCGCTATCCATCTTGAAAATATCATTATTACTGATTTATCAACCATCTATTGTTTAAAGTCATGAATTTCTGTACTTGTTTGACTACTTGCATCATCTCTATTGCTTTTTCCTACTGTTCATATTTGTGTTTTTATTATTGCCTCCAGATTGTATTCTCTGCATAATCCACCATGCTGGTGCTTGATGATCGTGTGCCAGAGCGTGGAGAAGGCGATCAGGTGAGAGAATTTAAACCCGAATGCCTTAAAAAAAACGTTAAAATTTCCACAGAAAATCATGGTGGGGGCCATTTCTGTTCATGGCCCAAGTTTGATTGATGATTGTTGAAGGCACCGTGGACCAGCATAAGTATATAAATGTACTACAAACTCGTTTGACTACCCTCAAGTACAAGGGATTGGTTTAGCGATAGACCTTGAATTTTTCAACACAACAGGACTCGGCCCCGTGTCATTCAGCGAAGTCAGTAAAGAGATGTTCCGCACAGAATTTGGCGTAGAGGTACTCCATTGGCCTGGAAATTCACCCTGACATGAACCTATTGAAGTTTGTTGGTCCGTCTGTTGAAAGATGAAATTACACGACTGAATCCAATTACCGACAAAGTAAAAACTCAAATAGAACGTCTTGTATTCAGGTTTGGTCTTTCATTCCGAAAAAATCCGAAATTTGTGTAGAACTTAATACTGCATGAGCCCAGTCGCCGTTTAAACACTTGCAGGTGCCAAGGTGCCCCAAACCAAGTACCTAAAATATTTATATTGTCCTGATGTTTTAAAATAAATTCAAAAAAATTGAAATAAATTAAATTTCATAACCTTTTTATTCAAAAAAATAGCAAATTTTTAAAAAAAACCATAATAATTGGCTATTGTACTGTATATTATATATATATATCATAAATATATATATATATCATATATATATTATATATAGATTTCATACAAATATTCTATATATATATATATATATATAATGTAAGTTAACAATATTGAAATATAATTAATAATTATATATATAATATTAATATTTAAAAAAATATTTATTGTATAAAAATCATGTAAATAAAGGTAAACAAAACTAAAGATATTAATATAAATAAAAGTAAAAGATGAAGAAAATAAAAAATATTTTTTCTTTTTTCAGCTGATTAAATTAAAATGATTTCCATTCTCAAAAGCAAACATTTCTAGGAAGTATAAAACAAACATATTATATTATTATTATTATTATTATTATTATTATTATTATTATTATTATTATTATTATTATTATTATTATTATTATTATTATTATTATTATTATTATTATTTCCTCAAGCTAGTATAATTCTATTGTTTCCCTATTCCATAAAAGAACAGACGTGCAGCTGCTTCGGGATTTTTCTCATCATCCTCTCTCTCTCTCTCTCTCTCTCTCTCTCTCTCTCTCTCTCTCTCTCTCTCTCTCTCTCTCTCTCTCTCTCTCTCTCTCTCTCTCTCTCTCTCTCTCTCATTTTGTATTTCTTAGCTTTTTAATTTCACCTAATATAAAAATGTCGTTTTAAGACTAATTTAACAACTTTTGGAAGGTGATTCTAAACTAATGTTTATTTTGAAGGACGAAAATTTTCTTACTCGCACATCTAAACAAACCTAGGTTTGACGGGATGCATTTTATTTGCATCTAAACAAACCTGAGTTTGACTGAGTGCATCTTATTTACATTTAAACAAACATATAACTTACTCGTACATCTAAACAAACCTAGGTTTGACGGGATGCATCTTATTTGCATCTAAACAAACCTGGGTTTGACTGAGTGCATCTTATTTACATTTAAACAAACATATAACTGACTGGGTGCATCTCATCCTATACGAACAAACCTAGGTTTAACTTTTAGCGGGGTGCATCTCACCTTATACAGATAAAAATACCAAACTTAAAATAAAAGTTTTTGATGCATTTATCGAACTTTATCTCGTGCCTTCTTTTTTAACTAACTATTCTCATAAAAATATTACAATATTTTATTTTTATTTCTCCCTCCCTCCCTCCTTCCCTCCCTCCCTCATTTCCTCCCTCCCTCCCTCTAAGTTCTCCTCCCTTAAAAATTTCATTCCGACTTCTGAAGTTGGAATATCTTTTTTGTTTGTTTCCCCATCTTAAAATATATTTTTCTGCGTTTTCTAGTTATATTCGAACACTTGTACCTCGTCCATCTGTTGTTGCTGTTGTTGTTGTTGTTGTTGTTGTTGTTGTTGTTGTTGTTGTTGTTGTTGTTGTTGTTGTTGTTGTTCTTTTTCTGCGGGGAACTACTCTAGGTGGTTGCTACCTAGGATCCAGACAAAGGATCGAACCATGGCCCTTTGTCTGGCGTCTTAGTAGTTTTATTTTTTGTTGATTATAATTATAATTATTATTATTATTATTATTATTATTATTATTATTATTATTATTATTATTATATTATTATATTATTATATTATCAATTATTATTATTATTATTATTATTATTATTATTATTATTATTATTATTATTATTATTATTATTATTATTATTATTATTATTATTATTATTATTATTATTATTATTATTATTATTATTATTATTATTATTATTATTATTAACATAAAGCTTTCTGCAGTTCTTCCTTTTCCCTATAACTAACTTAATTAAATTTATGGCACGAAATTTTCGTGATTTGTTTCGTTTATCGATCATCGCCCGCCTTCGTTTCATCAGATAAAATTGTTTACTCCAACACCTGATAAGAATGACGTCACAATCCATTTTATGACCTCTCCAAATGGGCATCGGGTTGATTAAAATTCCAAGGCTTAAAAAATGGCAGCCTTTTAATGTTTTGTAGGGTGAAATACCACCTTGAATCCAGGACTAACCAGATCTAAACCTTACCGTCTGCTTGTGTGGGTTTTTGCAAGTTGAATGTGTATTTAGGTTAGGAAACTAACTACTTATATTCTACTTTTCTTTTTAATATATTTATATGAAAGCGCCCGATAGCTCAGGGTCTAGAGCGCTCTCCAAAAAAAGCCCGGAGGAGTCCCAGGGTTTGGCAACTAGTCGGTGGCGGAGGCAGAATGTTGAGCTATTCTCTCCTAGGGCTTTTGCTTCGTCTCCTTCTCGGACGATTAAATGGTACAACCCCCCTCCTAGTATTCAGGCTTCTGCCCGGGTGAGCCGATGGGTACAATGTTATCGTAATTATATATATATATAATATATATACTAATATATATATATATATATAATATATATATATATATATAGTATATATATATAATATATATTATATAAATAAATAAAACAAAATAAATTAAAAATAGACATATATTTGTCAATAGATGGTTGTCGCTCATTTGATCTACGAATTAATGTGTCTAGGATTTTGGACACTATATGAGAAAATGTTGTCGACCATTTTACTGTAGAAAAAATATGTGTCGGCGCTTTGGACACCTTATGAAATTATTTTTAATGGTGTGTAGACTATCTGAAGGGGTGAAGCATAGGTCAAGAGTGCTCAAGAATTGGTTAGGACGATCTGGTATGAGTGTAGGCTCCTTAATCAACTGTTCTAGGTCTTTGAGAATACAGAGTGCCTTATCCTCCTTCCCACCTGTATGAGAGGAGCCCAACCACTCAGCATAGTGTAAGTTGAAGTTCCCTAAGCGGAGGACTTTAGCACTTGGATGAGAAGAAGTAAAAGTCTCGTGAGAGGTAGTGAGATATTTAAAAGAGCCGGAAAATCTGTTCCATTAGGAGAGTAGTAGCAGAAACACAAGATAATGTTAGTTGTAGGGAGAAAGATCTTAAGCCATAGAATATCGAAGTTAAGAGTCTCAAGATTTACGGGAATACGGAAATTGAGACGGAAATTGCGAAAAAAGTTTTAGTTACAGATATTAAGTTCATTAGAGAAAGAATCCCGGGATAGTTGGGTCTCAGACAGGATCAAGCGGTTAGCATGAGAACTAGAAAGGTGATACTCCACAGTTTCGATGTTAGCGTCTAGGCCACGGACGTTGGCAAAGTCAATGGGTCAATAAAGAAGTCCACGAACACTCCCACGTTCACACAAACTTCTCATTCGTACAACCAACGAGCAAAGACACAAACTCACACACACAAATTTACGTACACACACAAAAAAATACTACATACCTACATTAAAACCTTATGAATAAAATATATGAAAATTTATGATTATGAAAATGTAAAGCAGAGGCTAAAACCATATGTATAGTATATATGTAAAATATAGAAAGTTAAAAATCACCCACACACCCTCACAAATTTACGCACATACACACAAAACAAAACTATTAAATCCTAATAATAAACTTTGTATTCTCCAATACAAATTAAAATTTACACTAAAGCTATAAAATATCTAATAATTTTTTAAAATGTTTTAAAATTAAACTAAAACTTGACTTAAAATTCAGGACGGCAAAAGTTTCCGCTGAAATTCCGATCATTTGTAGATAGTAAACATTAAAATACTCGTCAAATAAAAAAATAAAAAAATAAACGGAATAGTAAGTATCAAAGACATTTAAATTAAAGCTTGAGAGGGAACACTTAAAAACAGAAATTAACCTAACCTAACCTAACCTAACCCAACCTAACCTAACTTAACCTAACCTAGCCTAACCTAACCTAACCTAACCTAACCCAACCTAATCTAACCTAACCTAAAATCACACACGTCTTCACAGAACAAGCGTCAACTATCTCTAATTTACTTATTTAATGAATTCAGCAATGTAAGTAAGTTTAAATGTCTTCAAAAAACATCAAAATCTCTTCATCATCCGCACGAAACATCAATTTTAACAGTACCTGGAATTCCTACCGTGGCATAATCGGTAGAGCGAGTCCCAAGGCAAAGGGTTCGGGTTCGACGCCTAGTACTGACTTTAACCGTTATGCTCAATCTTTACACGTACACTAATGGTAAAATCTGAAACACACTTCCTTTCTTTATTTTTTCACACTTTATAAGACTTTTAAACACTTCAAACTACGTGTATTGGCTCATGTCGACCCTTGTTTTGTCGAATGTTCTTTTAGATCTCCCAATTCTGGTGGATTTTATGTGGGCCCTCATCATTCATATAAGAAGAGATAAAGAACTACCTCCTTTTTAACTCTTATTAAACCCTAAGGATTTATCAATAATTTTACACTATTCTTTAAAACAAACAGACAAAAAAAATTTGAGAAGAAACTCTAACACACACAAAAAAGAAAAGAAAAAAATAGAAAATAGGAAGAAAAAAAGGAAAAAAAAAAAAGAAAGACAAATCTGCATATTTTAAAAAGCGCAAATTGACGTTTGGGAGATATCAACATATTTGAAGTAAGCGCCGAGAAAAATGATATAAAATTGCAAAGAAAAGAGTTTTAAACTGATTGATTGATCTTCCCAGGAGCCGAAAAAGGGCTTGTTAAAAAAATAATAAATTTTGTTAGTTTTTTCCCAGAGAGGCAGCGAAAGGGAAGAGGATTGGGGGGGATTGCTTTGGTAAGAAATCGAAAGCTTAAGGCAATATATATATATATATATATATATATATATATATATATATATATATATATATATATATATATATATATATATATATATATATATATATATATATATATATATATATATATATATATATATATATATATATATATTTATATATATATATATATATTTATTATTATATATATATATATATATATATATATATATATATATATATATATATATATATATTATATATATATATATATATATATATATATATATATATATATATAATTACAATCATTGTTTTTTGTAAGGCATATTTATTTTGTATTAGCAATAAAGAACAGTCCCAATTTCTCCTCTCTCTCTCCTCTCTCTCCCCTCTCTCTCCTCTCTCTCTCTCTCTGGGAGTATATATACATATATATTATATATTATTATATATATGTTATATATATATATATATATATATATATATATATGTTATTTATGTTAGTTATATATATATATATATATATATATATATATATATATATATATATATATACATATTCCCGTAGGGGAATCAATTTTTGAGCCATCTTCTGCGTTTGCTACTGCGGTTCCAGCGACTCCGGTTCATGCTCAGGCTCGACTCTGGTTCCGACTCCGGTTCCGAATATATAGAAGTAGATTATAGGCGGCCAGGGGTTCTGTCTGGGTCTCTCTTTTCTGGGGTGTTTTCCAGGCCCTACCCGCGGGGGCTACCTCCTGGGGTACTTTTCATGTCTGCCGTTTTGTTCTGCCCCCCTGGGGTCCCCTATTTCTATTCATTTGCCATGTACGTGATGTGTGTGTGTGTGTGTGAGCACATGCTCATGTACATCCATGACCGCTCTTTGTTCTCCCCCACCCCCCTTTGCTAAGGCGTCATCACCACATAATGCCTAGACCAGTTAGTCCGTGAAACGTGGCGTAGCCTGTCCGAAAGGCCTGAGCTACCACGAAAGTAGCTGAGCCGCTTTAAGTAGCTGAAGTCTGGCTTGGGTTCGAGTCCACGCGAACGCGACCGCCGGTCCGGAACCGCCGCGAGCGCCCGCCAGCAGGCGCAATATTACCGCACGCGCGAACGCAAAAATATTTCGCCGGTTATGTTTCGTGTGGGAAAATTTCAATAATAATGGGTGTGGCTTGAAGTAGTGTTAGTGATAGCATCCGTAGGGGTATATATATATATATATATATATATATATATATATATATATATATATATATATATATATATATATATATATATATATATATTTTTTTTTTACTATATAACTCATTATTCACTTAAAATTATTTCATCATCTATTGATTTTTACACAATTCTAGTGTTTGTAATCAAGAATCAAACTATCATCAACTCAATCCTCCAATCAGTTATGATCTATTGATCAATTGATCTATTGATCTATTTGATCTATTGTTCAAGCTCATATTTTTATTAAAATTGTTATGTTTTACATACCCTAAATCAGTAAATCAGTAAATCAAACCACCATCCAACACCCTCCTACCCAACTATGATCTATTGATCTATTGATCTATTGATCTATTGATCTATTGATCTATTGATTCATGTCATATTTTTACATACCCTAAATCAGTAAATCAGTAAATCAAACCACCAACCAACCACCCCTCCTACCCAACTAGGATCTATTGATCTATTGATCTGTTGATCTATTGATCTATTGATTCATGTCATATTTTTATTAAAATTGTTATGTTTACATACCCTAAATCAGTAAATCAGTAAATCAAACCGCCATCCAACCACCCTCCTGCCCATCCGTGATCTATTGATCTAGTGAACCATTTATAACAAAGGTCCAATCCTTTTCTTGTTCATTAGTGTTTGGGTGTCAACCTAGAATGGAGGTTGGTAAATTTATGTTCCGCGCTCCTGCCACATGTCTTGTGTCGGGTCCTACAGGTTGTGGGAAAACCTTTCTGTTATTAAACATTTTAAAAGAGGTCGAGATTTTCGAACAACACCCTGTTAAAATCATATGGTGCTACAGTGTTTACCAAGAAAAGTTTAAAGATTGCAAAGATGTAATTCAATTTCACGAAGGTTTATATGACATAAAAACACTTCAATGTTTACCAGGTCATAAAATTATAATCCTTGACGATTTGATGCATAAATTGAATGAGGATATAGCAGAAACTTTCACTGTTTACTCTCATCATTTAAACATCACTGTATTTTTTATAACACAGAATATCTTTCATCAGAATAAGTATATGCGTGATGTGTCTTTAAACACACAGTATTTAATCTTGTTCGGACAAAGAAGGGATATGAGTCAGGTCAATGTTGTGGCTACCCAAATGTTTCCTACTCAGCGTAAAGAGTTCCTAAAAGTATATAAAGAAGTTACATCTATACCTCATGGTTATTTACTCTGCGAGCTTCATCCTAAGAACAAGCATAGAGTGTTGCTGCGTACAAATATCTTACCTAACGAGATTGAGACAGTATACATACCTGAATAATGAGTACTCTAGTAGCAGCTTATTTACCTCTTATGAGAACATTTAAAAACCTGAAACCTTCTGAAAAACGTAAACTGATCTGTGAAGATGAAAAATTTATACAATGTATAACCGAAGTATGCCTAAATCTTATAAAAGGAAATGTTCCGTTAAACAGACCTCAGAAGGTAAAGCTGCGCCGTCATATAAACATCATTAAAAAACTTGCTGGTAACGAAGAAAACTTAAAAATAAAAAGAAGCTATTACAGAAAGGCGGAGGTGTGTTCCTACCTTTACTCTTTTCTGTTATAGCCCCTATGATAACCAAATGGCTAGCTCAATGATGAAGAAGGTGGTGGTTTTACCCTACAACGATTATGAGAAGATGAAATATAATACAGGAACCCTACCTCTACAACAGCAACAACAACAACAACAACAACAACAACAACAACAACAACAACAACAACAACAACAACAACAACAACAACAACAACAACAACAACAACAACAACAGCAGCAGCAACATCAACAACAACAACAACAACAACAACAACAACAACAACAACAACAACAACAACAACAACAACAACAACAACAACAACAACAACAACAACAACAACAGTTCGAACAACCTCAATCAAACCATCAGCTGCCGCACATCGGGTATAACCATTATCACCAGTTGCTCCAACATCAGCCTTTGAGTTTATATGATCCTCAAGTTGAACAGATAAATAATTACGAGAAGGAATTGTATCGAATATTAAAATCTAATGTTAACATTCATGAAAAAAGAATCCTATATCAAAACGCTATACAAAAATTAGTAGATCTAAAAGTTTTATTAAATTCACCTAAGGAAGATTCAGCTCTAGCATCAGATACTAAGATTGAGGTGAAAAGAGAAGATAATTTTAAACATGTATTGGAGGAAAGCTTACCGGTACGAGGTAAGAAAACGGGTTTAGCTCTATATAATATTTTAAAAGATCAGATTACATGGAACGAGCTCGGTCAAATCATTATTGACGGAGAAACAATAGATGGCTCGAATATTGTTGACTTGATATCCGATCTCTCGCGTGATTGGAGGAAGGCTCCTGTGACAGGATGGAGTAGGATCAAGCAAGAACTTCAGACTATTAATTTCCCGAGAACTTTAATCCTGAATAAACAAAGATTGTCGGATCTGGGTGATATTCCAATGTCTCCTAGACCAGATGCTAGTCCCTCTGGCACTTCGTTTGCCTCGGACAGATTAAAGTTGATAAGTAGAAACACATTACGTTCAAGTGCTGGTTGAATAAGAAAAAAAAACATATAACGCTTCAAAATGGATTAGTACCTAATTATTTATTGTACTTTTTTTATATGATTGTATTGTTTGTAATTTAAAAATAATGTATATAACCTATGTTATCTTTCTGTATACATCTGCTATGTTTTTTCTAGATTTGTAATTTAAAATAGTTAATATTATTTTGTAGTTAAGAATAAAATATTTCATATGGACATTCGGATTTTATATCACCTTTCAGTATAAATGAATATAATTTTTATTGTTAACATCATTGTGAGTTATGAAAGCTAAGGAGGCGGTTGATAAATGTTACTTTGATGTGAAACAACCATACAGTTACGGTGGTTTTTCAAGGTTCGCATCAGCGTTTCCTCAAATTAATAAAAAAGAATTGAAAAAATATTTAGAAGGTGAGGATGCTTTTATCCTTCATAAACCTATACGAAAAAAATTTCCGACACGGAAAACCATAGCCCCACATTTAGATAACGTATGGCAGTTAGATTTGACAGATATGATAAAATACAAATCTTACAATGAGGGGTATCAATATATTCTTTTTGTGATAGATGTATATTCCAGATACTTATGGTTAAGGGCTTTAAAAGATAAAAAATCAAAGACTGTTGCTGCAGCAGTTAGAGAAATTATAAATGTAGATGCCAGATATCCCCGAATGATATGGACAGATAAAGGTACAGAGTTTTTAGGCAGGGAGTTTCAAGAAATAGTTACCGAGTATGACATAGGGTACAACAACACATTTTCAATTAATAAAGCTGCGATAGTTGAAAGAGTACAGAGAACTATAAAAGAAAGAATGCATAGGTATTTCACGAAGATGAATACATTTAAATATTTTTATATATACAAGACCTGGCTTACTCCTATAATCGATCTTATCATAGAACACTAAGAATACCCCTGTAGAAATGGTGAAGACAAAACCTTCTGTACCTATCAGCACAAGAGGAAAAATAAAAGATAACACGGGTGTTAAAGCTGGAGATTATGTGAGAGTATCCAGGGACTGATGAAAATTTCAGAAAAGGGTATGGAGCTGGATGGAAGAGAAGTTTTAAAGTAGATACCATCAGAGAATTCCTGAGAGACAGGTTAAAATTATACTATCTTGAGGATTTAGATGGTGAAAAATAAAAGGAGGATTATAAAACAAGAAATACAGAAAATACGGTTTGATCTCTAAGAGTCACGAGTATAAAATAGAAAAATATTAGGATCTAAAGGGAAAGGTAAAAATAAACAGTATCTTGTCAAATGGGTAGGTTATCCAGTGAAGTTTAATAGTTATATAAATGCTAGTGAAATTAAGAAGCATTGATCAGTTTACTTTGTGAACATGGAGAGTGAAGATCATTTCTATTTAACGTTGCCGTCATCGGCTTCTATGGATCTACATCCTGAAAATAAAATATCAGCCTTTACTACAGAGTTATTGAGTCCAATAAAACTCGAACGAGAAATGTATGAAGTAGGGTTAAGCGAAATAATTCTTGACGCCAATATAGAGAATATGCCTGATTCACATGTGGCATTTATGATATTTAGAAATGCTGAGCATGTTAAAAATGTATTAAAAATTAACGCTGATATGGATGTTATCGTGAGAGATGACAGAGAATATTTCTTTGAAAGATATTTAATAAACCGAGGTCTCTATAAATCTCTTACCGATGTGTTCATAGACTTAAACAAACAATTTGAATCAAGTCGTATATGTAAAGATTTAGTATTTATAGTTAATAAAACATTCAACGAAGACAATGTATTAATCACTTTAAAGTCTCAAGCTCAAGTAAACCTGAAAGATAGAAGTTTATTTATTTTCCACACTTCAGACAATTTGACAAACAATTTGAATCAAGTCGTATATGTAAAGATTTAGTATTTATAGTTAATAAAACATTCAACGAAGACAATGTATTAATCACTTTAAAGTCTCAAGTTCAAGTATGAAAGATAGAAGTTTATTTATTTTCCGCACTTCAGCCTGGTTTCGTAAATGTAGTTACTTACGTGATGACACAATATTGAGAATTAACGATATCAAAGACCCACTAAATGAATTAATACGTTATATCCCTACGATGGAAGAATATTTAGATAAACTTGTAGCAAAAAACAATACCGATGATTCGTTACATTTTTTATGTGACCCTTCAAAGATGTTACACGACCCAGGTGTAGCGTATGTTTACAGTGATATTGTAGAACCCCAGTATGTTGGAAACACTAAGGCTCAATTACTAAGAGTGATACATTTTCCTAAAGATACCAGAGTTATAAGTTTTCCTAGTGTACACTATATACCTCTGAATAATGCTTATTTTAAAACAGTGAGAGTGTGTAAAGTACACATAAGAAAGAAGCTCCAGTAAATAATAATAATGGAAAGAGAAAGAGTCTTCAGGGGATTCAAGAATGCAGAGGGGATATGGTTTAGGTGGATTTTTCGCTTCGTTATTTCGTAGAGCTATTCCACTGTTTAAATCAGGAGGTAAATACCTCGCTAAAAAAGCAGCTAGGACAGGTATAGATACTTTCCAGGATATTATGGGTGGTGTCGACCCTCGAACGGCTGTAAAACGTCGACTAGCCGATGCTTCTGATGAAATGTTAGATGATGTTAAACGAAAAATACGACGTAAGATGACTGGTCAGCGCAGTAGGTCGACGAAAACCTATAAAGAGGAATAGGAAAGGACCACTAAAGAAAAAGTGTATTGATGTGTTCGCTCTCTAATAACAGTGATAAGTGGTAAATTTTTTTACATAAACAGTGACAACCTGTAACTATTTCGTATATAAGGAGTGTTTAAACAAATCTATCCTCATTATACGTCAGACGATTGTACCAGCAAGATGCATTTCCTCCATCCCTCCAGTCCAGATTGTTGTAAGAGTGAATTGGATCTCTTCTCTGTGAACCCTACACAGATCAGCGTTAGCGAATCCAACTTTATTAGTATTAATCCTATGCATTCAATTACCAATACAGATTTACCTCTCGAATTCAATATCCCTGGCACTTCTGACCAATATCTTGACCCTTCGAATGTGTTTTTATATCTGAAGACTAAGTTAGTAAACGAAGATGGTTCAGATCTCACAGGAACCGATCACGTAGTTTACTCCGAGACAAATTTTCTGTATACGTGTTTTAATCAGCTTGAGGTGTTTTTAAATGAAACATCTCTAGGAGCATCAGCTGCAAGTTACCCATATCGAAGTTATATTGAAACTTTACTAAATTATTCTCAAGATGCGAAAGAGTCTCATCTGCAATCATGTGGATATTACAATTTAAAAGATGTAGAGAAACATAGAACCAACGCATCTAAATCTAAAAATAACACGTACGAATATTATGGACGTGTAAACGGTGATATATTCTCTCAGGAAAGACTTATTCTACCATCAGTGGACACCCGCATTAGGTTAACTAGATCTACACCTCAATTTGCCCTTAATGTTCAGAGCAGTGTTTCAGCAACAACTACAGCTCCAAAACCTATATTTAAATTACTGGATGCTTATCTTTATATACGTAAAGTGAAATTATCTCCCATTAAACATATGGAAATCGAGAAATCTCTTTTGACCGATACAGCAAAATATCCAATCAAGAGAATTGAGACTAAAATTTTTAACTTTACCCAAGGATTATCGAGTATTAATATACCTAACATCGTCAAGGTCATAATAGGAATTGTAGAACACGATGCTTATTCTGGAAACTATGGAAAGTCTGCCTTTAAATTTACCCATTTCGGACTTAGAGGTATCAGTTTACACGTGAATGGTCAACCGTACGGTCGTGATTATGAGATGATATATGAAGACTCACATTCTCAATGTTCGCGTCCTTTTTACGATTTATTCGCTAATACTGTATCTTGTAGCGATAACGGTACAGGTATCGATCTCAAGACTTATGCCGAAAACAGTAATTTATATGCGTACGATCTCACAGCTGATCTTTCAGCTTGCAATGCTTATCATCTCAATATCCTAAGAAAAGGAACATTAGGGTTGAGTCTCAAATTTGGACAAAGTTTAACATCCTCAATCTCAGTTTTGGTGTATTTGGAACATCCTCAAATCATCGAGATCGACAGAGTACGAAATATAATCTTGAATTATTAAAGATGAATGAAGAAGAAATATTAAATGTCTTTAGAAACGAAAGAAGATTTTTAGGTGTATTCGCCTGTAATGAACTAGGGTCAGTGAAATTGGATACCGACTCTGGACTTATCTTCAACACTTCGCCTAGGGATGTTTCGAGCTATGGAATCTGGATAACCGTATATAAGAATAAAAATAATGTTGTATATTTCCTTGACTCTCTGCATTTAGATTTTATGTTTAGTAATCATTATGTAACCTCTTTTTTAAAAAATAATAATGTTCAATATGTTAAGACCTTATGTTTTCCTGTACAACCTATCAATTCTAATTTATGTGGTGTATACTGTATTTATTTCATTATATGTTTTTTAAATAATGTTTCTTTTAATAAACTTGTAAATATATTTGATGCTAAAAATTTATATGTCAACGATTATGTGATTTGCACATATGTTATAAATGCTTTAAAATAAAAACTTGTTTTCTTTTCCTGCTTTTAACCAAAGAATTTATTTATACTAAACAAAAATATGACGTGAATCAATAGATCAATAGATCAATAGATCAATAGATCATAGCTGGTTAGGAGGTTGGTTGGATGGTGGTTTGATTTACTGATTTACTGCTTAAGGGTATGTAAAATCGTAAATTTTTACGTTATAAAGATGAAAAGCATAATTTTTTTAGTAAAAACAAAAATAAATTATATATATATATATATATATATATATATATATATATATATATATATATATATATATATATATATATATATATATATATATATATATATATATATATATATATATATATATATATATATATACCTCTACGGATACTATCACTAACACTACCTCAAAACGCACCCATTATTATTGAAATTTTCCCACACGAAACAGAACCAACGAAATATTTTTGCGTTCAAGCGCGTGTGGTAATACGCACCGGCGGACGGGGCGCTCGCGGCGGTTCCGGACCTGCGGTCACGTTCGCTTTGGACTGCACGTGACTCGAACCCAAGCCAGACTTCAGCTACTTTCACGAAAGTAGCTCAGCTACTTTCATGAAAGTAACTCAGATACTTTCATGGACGAGGCTACGCCACGTTCACGGACTAGCTAGGTCTAAACGTATATGGTGATGACGCCTTAGCAAAGGGGGGTGGGGGTAGGATAAAAAACGCTCGTGAATGTGCATGAGCATGTGCTCACGCACACACACACTCACTCACGTACATGGCAAATGAATAGAAATAGGGGACCCCAGGGGGGACCAGCCCCCAGGGTAGTGCCACAGACGCGAAAAGTACCCCAAAAGGTAGCCCGCGGCGGGGAGCCCCCGAAAAATCACTCACGTAAGACGCTGGCTGGGCTCGAACCCTGGCCCAGCCTATAATCTACTTCTATATATTCGGAACCGGAGTCGGAACCAGAGTCGAGCCTGAGCATGAACCGGAGTCGCTGGAACCGCAGTAGCAAACGCTGAAGGTGGCTCAAAAATTGATTCCCTACGGGAATCAATTTTTTACGAACTATCACAAACATGCGTTCGCGCGGTCGGCCAGGTGTCCACCTGGCTCTAACTCACTTTTAGGCCTAATCTCACCCTCTCGGAAGCAGCAACAAGGGCGTAAGCGCAATATTCACGTCCACCCTCGGGGGCGACCCCCCTCTATATACATCCTAGAGACTTGAAATTTACCCTGTTTTGAGCTTAACCCATACATAGATTATATTCCAAGTTTGAAGCCAATACCTCTAGTCCTTCATATCGAAATCAGCATGAATGCCAGTTTATGTAACCTTACTACTTCCGTAATATTTTCTGAAATGCAAATATCTTATTTAGAAAAACACTAAAACAAGAGAAAAAAAAGTTACGGCAAAGTAGATCCATCTAGATTAGGTATTGGGTTACTGCATCGTCGATCCATATAGGTTAGGTATAGGTTTACTGCATCGTCGATCCATATAGGTTAGGTTTTGGCTTAGGACTTCCTAGTTCAGGTTATGATAAGCTTTGTCTAAGTATACACAGAATCAATATATATATATATATATATATATATATATATATATATATATATATATATATATATATATATATATATATATATATAGTATATATATATATAAGAGGAGAGAGTATATATATATATATATATATATATACATATATATATATATATATATATATATATATATATATATATATATATATATATATATATATATATATATATATATATATATATATATATATATATACACATATTATATATATATATATATATATATATATATATATATATATATATATATATATTCCCTTCCTTTATTTCACGTCTTAACACTATAAAACATTTTTTTCATGCAAAATGTACGTTATTTTTTCCTTTATTATTTAATTTATAATGTTTTAAAATTTCGTATCTTTCTTATCATCATTTTAATTTATTGTTAGTATTATATACAAATATATGAAAAAAATTACATAAAACACAAAATTAAAGGATCCATAAAACTCTCTCTCTCTCTCTCTCTCTCTCTCTCTCTCTCTCTCTCCTCTATATATATATATATATATATATATATATATATATATATATATATATATATATATATATATATATATATATATATATATATATATATATATATATATATATATATATATATATATATATATATATATATATATATATAGCATAGTATATATGAGCGGTGATGCTCGCGTGCGTGTTGAATTGTATGTATATTGGTGTGCGTGCTTGATTGACGATCAATACTCTGTAAACAAAATTCATTAATAACTAAACTCCTTTTTAAAAGTTTTCTGAATAAAAAATTTTCTCATACTTCATAATTCATTTCTGTCTACCGTGATATCCATCACATCGTTCGTCAGTCAGTCCATTAAGGTAATTAAAATTGTGAATAAAAGCTAAATTGGAGCCATAAAAAAAGGAAGAAGAATAAAAAGTGTAAAAGGAACTCGATGAAGGAAAGAGAAAATTTGATTACGAAATCTTTTGTAAACAATTATGGAATCCAAATATGGCAGAGGGGAAAAATTCTTTCTTACTAAAAGTCCTTTAGAATTTGAGTCTTAGACATGCATATACATACATCATCGTTTCTAGAGTAAAGAAAAAGATATATATATATATATATATATATATATATATATATATATATATATATATATATATATATATATATATATATATATAGTATATATATATATATATATATATATATATATATATATATATATATATATATATATATGCTGACTTTTTAATATTTATTGGGTTATAGTATAGTTATATATATATATATATATATATATATATATATATATATATATATATATATATATATTATATATAAGTAAGATATATATATATATATAGTATATATATAGCCTATATATATATATATATATATATATATATATATATAATATCTATATATCACAATTCTTAACTATATACATATATATATATCTTATATATATATATATATATATATATATATATATATATATATATTACAGTTGTCACTACCACCACTAACGGCAGAGCCCTATTCAGGGCGGGGGGTGTTGCACACTAAAATCTCCATCCGTCAGAGCAACACAGATTATAACAATGCAGGCTATAAAGTGAAGGGAGATTAAATTCAGCAGGAAACATAGAAGATAAGAGAGTTCCACAGGACAGAGGTGGCAGGAAAGATGGAAGCACAGCAGCGAACAAGCCTGGAGTTACCAATAGCCGCACAAAGCTCATCAGACACAGCACCCTCTTGTGCTACGAGGACGTCAAAGGTGGTGGTACGCGAGGTAAGTTCCCCGACCTGCCGCTGGTGTACGAGGTAGTGAAAAGAGATAAAACTTACCAACATGCCCGCAAAGAGGTGTCATGAGCTGGAAAGTGCGTGAACAGTTTGCAAGCCTGGTTTTTGACTCCACCCTGTCCAAAAGCCGCGAAACGAGCCCTCAAGGTAGATAAGGGAGAACAGTACTCATACAAGGGCGGATGAGACCTTGTATAGCTGGGAGTAACTGAGAGGAGGAAAAAAGTCTCGCAGTTCAAACAGAGCTCCCAGTTTCTTTGAGGCCGCCCTAGCAACCGTTGTGATGTGAGGTTTCCAATACATTTTTTTGTTTATGTTAAGGCCAAGGCCAAGGATGTTTATATTGTCAACAGAAGAGACGAGAGAGCCGTCGAAAGATATAGAAAGTTAGAAGGTGTTTTTAGAGAGGGATTGTAGAAGTTGAGTTTTAAAGAATTGAATTTTCACAAGGTTGAGATGACCTCAAACTGAAAAATTCTATCCAGATCAGCGGAGAATAGAATCGGAAAGATAAGACGAGAGGCAATTCTAAAGTAAGGGGGAATAGAATTGAAATGAGTTGAAGAATGAAGGGTCGAGTCATCGGCATATGAGTGGATAGAGTTAGATGTGCAGGTGAGAAGATCATTAATGAAAAGTAAGAATAAAGTAGGAGATAAGACCGAAACTCCTGAGGAACACCACTATTGATGGGAAAGAAGAAGTCGCTCCATCAACACACAGCCGATGTTGAGCGACTTGAAAGAAAGCTTGACATAAGTAAGCAAAGAGAAGGAGGAAACCTAAAGGTGAAGGAAGCTTGGAGAGCAGTGACGCGTGCCATACCCGGTCAAAGCTTTGATATCAAGCGCCACCACGCAAATCTCCCGTAGTTCCTAAGAGCGGAAAACCATAAGTCGGTTAAATAGGAAAGTATATCGCCAATAGACCTTGAACGCCGAAAGCCGTACTGGCGATCGGAAAGAAGATAATGAGATTCCAGATGGTCTAAGAAGTGAGAGTTAAGAAGGGTTTCAAAGATCTTAGATAGAATACAAGTGAGAGCTATAGGGCGATAGTTAGAAGGATCATAGCTCTTTGGTATTTGGGTGTCGCGGGGGTTCCTCCGCCTCTCCCCTACGGGGTATAGAAAACGTCCCCCCTCTGTCCCCGGTTGGCCCGAGCCCCCTAATTTTTTTTTTTTTACATTTTTTGTAATAAGCTTAACACGTTGATTCCAAATATGTAATTGGTATTTCTTAAGTGTCGTACTTCTTTTCGAGATATTTCATTTATGAAAAAATTTTTTTACATTTTTGTAATAAGCTTTATACGCTGATTTCAAATATGTAATTGGTTTTTCTGTAAGGGTCGACTTTTCGAGATATTTTCATTTTTAAAGTTTTATTGATATAAATGTTATTTTCAAATAATTATTTAAAATATTTCGAACTTTTGAATCATGTCCATCACCACTGAAATTTTTGTTAGTATCATATACTAGCAATATGTAAAAAAATCAAAACTGACGGAGTCTTAAAACATAACAGGGCCTATATATATATATATATATATATATATATATATATATATATATATATAAAAGTCAGTATAGTATATATTTATATATATATATATATATATATATATATATATATATATATATATATATATATATATATATATATATATATATATATTTAATTTCTTCCAGCATCCGCGGATATTAAAGTCAAACATCCGCATCCGCATCTGCATCCGCATTCGCGGATGCGAAAAAAATAACATCTGCTGCATCACTAATCCGAACACATTTATATTTGATAAAAGTCAAAATAAAGCCGTTTTCGTTTTTGCATTTGTGCTTACGAAACGTAAGAAATTCTAAAGTTTGCGTTCGTTTTTGTCAAATTTAGCAAAAATTTAGGAAAATGCTCCCCAAACGTAAGGAATTTCCTAAATTCTGTAAGGTTGCTATTTCCCGTGCTTGCCGAATTTAATAAAATGCTTATGAAAAAATGTAAACAAACAAGACGGCGGCGTAGAGGTCCGTTTGATTTGATGAATGTTTCATTCATAAAATTAGCTTTAAATCTAATTTCTTCCAAATCGATAAACTCCATCACAATAGTTGATCAATTAATTAATAATTTGTAATATAAACCATTTGTTATTTTTTTTTTATTTCTGTTCATTCCAAAACCACGTGTTCCATCACAACAGCTGATCAAAATATATGTAAACAAACGTTCGTTTATGTACAAGCTTAAGTATAAAGATTAAGCACAAGTGATAAAAATCATAACGGCTTAAAACTTTATTGTAATAAAAGCTTCACACCTTTAAAAATATTAATAAAAACAAGTCCTAATTATTTATTTAAATCTATGTAACTTAACTTAACTTAACTTAACCGTACTTAACCTAACCAAACTTATATTAGTGTATAATTTATTTCACTTTCCATTGTTTCAATAAACAAATTCACAACTAAACATGCTATAATAAAATTATATAAATGTAGAGAAAAAAGTTCAAACTTTTTCGCTAAAAGCGCTTTTGTACATTTTGTTCGATAACGTAATGAAAAAAATTTGACTTCGACTACATTAGTCACAGATAATTGACAAGCCACTCAAAGTCTTTGCTATTATATTTCTCTGTTTTATTTATCTGTGGTGGGGGTCTTTTACGTTTTATAAATGTAAATTTGATTTTATTCGCTTTCTTTTCGCAAATGTCAGGATTGACATGCGTTTTTTTATTTTTATTTTTTTTTTTAATATATTGCTATTATATGATACTAATAATAACTTTGAGTGCTGATGAGCAGGATCAAAAAAATTTAAATACAAAAATAAGTAATTATTTAATAATATCGTACATTTTTTACGCATCGTACATTTGGCAGCGCCCGAGACAGAGCGACATCTCGGGATATTTTCTGTAGTGCAAAAATCTTACCCGAAAATAATAAAATATCGGTTACGGCAAAGTATATCCATGAAGGTTAGGTTGAAATTTACTGCATTGTCGATCCATATAAGTTGGGTTGATCTTTACTGCATCGTCTATCCATATAGGTTCGGTGGCGGTTTACTGACCTCTAAATTCAGGTTATGATATGTTTTGTTATTTATACATAGAATCGGCATTTTCCTAGATAAGCAGGCAATAAAACGTACTTGAAAATTCATTGACACAATAGGAAAGTACTACTTAATGAGTAATATTTATACGTATTTGTAAAAAGTGACATTATTATTATTATTATTATTATTATTATTATTATTATTATTATTATTATTATTATTATTATTGTACTAAATATTTCAATTAATAAATTCGGACCTATACTCAAATGGTCAACAGGAAAAAGGGTCGTCATTTTGCAAAAAAAAATTCTGTCGACCTTTTTTCCCCATCAGTTTCAATGTTTCGACAATTTGGACATTTGTTAAAAAAAATTTGTCGACGCTTTAGACAAGTGGAAATTTTGTTTAATGTCCTGTCGACCCTTTTTTTCTGTCGATACTTTTTCCTGTCCACATTTTGAGGTAGTCCCCATAAATTCATATATTTAAAAGAATTTTCCTTTAATAAAATTAATGAAGCAAAATAATTTATAAAGCAAATCCTTTTTCTGCACAAAATTCGAACGCGAAAACAAAAGCCTCACACTATTCATAGCTTAGATAACTAAAATTGTATTGCAAAGGTGTCAGAAATTAAAAAAAATATATACCAAAAGTATCATTGCCTGCTTATCTACGATTGGCCCACAGAATCTATATATGAACCCCCCCCCCCGCACAATACGGAACGTATTTTAGCCACAAACAATATTTTTTACTACCTTAAATTCTTTCACGCACTAGCACTAAAGGGCAGGGTCCAATATTTGCTTCGGGTTGAGCCCAATTTTCACCCCCCCCCCTAAAAATGGACATAAAATTCTTCATTTTCAGACAATTTTGATGTGGAAAAAAAGCAAACCGCAGCTTTTTCTGACCTTTAAAACGTGGTTTTCGGGTTTTTTTCTGCGTCTGTAGTCATATTTTCAGTTTCATTTTCTCAAAACCTATGTTTTTGACATTCAACTTCTACAATTTTTTTCGAAATGACTACAAACTTGAAATATACATAGATTACCTACAAAATGCACGAAGTAGTTTTTTGATTTTTGGAATTTGTGCTCAGCAATGTCAAAATTCAAAATCCACTTTTTTGGTTTTTTAAAATGAAAAATTGCGATAATTTTTTTCTGCTCATGCGAAGTGGGTGAAATTTTCAGAGCATATGTAGTCGAGGGAGATGCATAATTTTTTAACAGATAATTTCTTTGTATATGCCGTAGTTTTGGATTGTTCTTGGAACAAATGTTCCCAAAAATAATTTTAGAAAATTTTGGAGTATACAAAATAATTATCTTAGTAAAAAAGATGTATCTTGCCCGACTATACAGGCCCTGAAAATTTGTTGTTGATCGGACAAGTAGAAAAAGATATATCAATATTTCACTTTTCCAAAAAAAAAAAAAAAAAAAAAACTTTTTAAACAGAAAATGTCGATATATTTTTAACCTATATGGATCGTTGATGGTAGGCCTAAACCTAACCTAGATGGATATACGTTGCCGTAAAAGTTGATCTAACCTAATGATTTGACTGGCCATATATATATATAGCAAAGATATATATATATATATATATATAGCATATATATATATAGTTATATATATATATATGTATATATATATATATATATATATATATATATATATTAGATATATATATATATATATATATATATATATATATATATATATATATATATATATATATATATATTTTATATATTTATTTTTATATATATATATATTTATAAGTTGAAGAATAAATAAAAAAATATATATATATATATATATAAAATATATAATATATATATATATATATATATATATATATATATATATATCAGCGTTATATATTTTTTTTTATTCTGCCATACGTAAAAAAATTGGTTTTCCAATTTTTTTTTATTTATATACGTAAATTTTGCCTATACAATCGAATCGTTGATAATCGTAAAAAATTATCGATATATCAATAATCGGAAAACATCGATTGTGTTATCCCTTTAAAAGCGACATGATTAGCCGGTTAAATTTTTCCTTTTAAATATATACATAAAATATAAGAAAATCAGTAGAAAAAAACTACAAATAATTTTTTTTATACCATTTTTTAAAAATTAAATGTTTATAGTTTTAATACAGTATTTACATGACTCAGATTGAACGGAAATCCACAATTGCCAGAAAATTTATAATTTTTCTTTATATAATCGAAAATTTATAAACAATAATTATTGTTTATAAATTTAATTTTCGTCGACTTTTTTTTAAAAAAAACAAAAACTTTAACATAAAAAGAAAAAAATGGATATGGGAGATGGTATAAACATATACAGTGGTATAAAGATGCGCCGACAGAAATAATAAAATACAGTAAGTTTATTTATTTTAATATTAAGAAATAAGAACCATAATAATTGAAAAGAACCAAAATGTTACATATTAGGAGCTGGAAAGAATATTTTCATCTTTGATATACTTCATAATTAAATTGCGAATCCTTTCTACGCGAAATGTTTTAGGAATAAGCCTATACTCCTGCTATGAAAGTTAAAAACAATGCATAAGTAGGAATATAATTTTTAAATCCGAAGTATTTTAATTCAAAATCATTCAAAAAAAAAAAAATATACATCCGCTTAACCAACAGACTATCTTTCATCCTTTCCACATCTCAACATACTTTCATTTATTCTCTCATTTACTCCTTTCTTCACACCACACAACTCTCTAATCCGTTCATTATTCATTTTATCAATTCTTCTCACACCTAGCACGCCCCTAAGATTGTCCATCTGAACACATTGTACTTTAGATCTAAACTTCTTATTTCCAGACCATAGTCTCATTACTATACAATAACACAGGTAACAACATACCCTCATGTAAGACCCTAGCGCACTCAAGGCTTAGTCACTTTACATTCACCAACGATTTAATTGCACCAGCCACCTTCCTGCCATTCACAACTTTCCTACTACCACTCTGCATCACCGTTCCGCTTCTCATCCAACATATACCTTAAGTATTTAAACTCAGACACTTGTTCCAGCTGCTCACCATCTAACATAACTTCACACTGAGGACTGTCCTCACTCACAACCATAACCTTACTCTTATCTACGTTTTCTTTCAAGCCCCTCCTTTTACACACCGTGCCAAATCTCTCAAACTCGCTTCAGATTCACCACACAGAAGCAAATCATCCGCATATAATAGGTAGGGCACTCTCCACTCATCTCCATCATTCTAACACCATTTCCTGCTACCCCTACCTCTTAATTCTTTCAAACCCCATCCATATACAATTGAATAACAAGGAGACATAACACAAAACTGTGGCCTCACTCCACCATTAATACTAAACCAATCCCTATTGACACCATTTATTCTTACACACGACCTCACTATCGTCATACAGACTTTTTATTCCATTCAGAAGCCTACCACCAACACCATATATCACTAACACCTGTCATAGAGCTTCCCTATTAACCATCTCATACGCCTGTTGCAAAATCCATAAAACCAAAATTCAATTTATTCTTCTTCTCCCTCATTTTCTCAATCATTTGTTTCAATGTAAAGATTGATCCAACATCCTTACCACTCCTAAAACGCCACCTTGTCTTCACGCAATCAGTCCCTTCAAGCACTCGAAGCACTCTTTCGACCAAAATACCAGCATATATCTTCCCTACAACACTCAATAATTAACTTATTCCCCTATAATTTCTACAGTTCCCCTTATCACCCTTACCCTTTATTAGAAGGGTTTTACTATTTACTGCTCTCCTTCCAATCCTTTTGGAAACTATACCCTCCATAAACGCTTTATTACCCAACTTCCAAATCCAATCCAATCACCATCTTGCCTCCGTTCTTGATCATTTCACCAGTAATTTCATCTATACCTGCAGATTTACCATTCTTCAACTTTCTCACTCTACCCATCCCCAAAATACCTATTCCTTCTTGCACCATCAAACCCACACACATTCACTATCACCTCTTCATTACTGCCCATTATTATGCAGAATTTTTCCAAAAGTTGTTCTTTTCACACTCCCCTCACATCATTTCATCAGTCACAAAGCACCGATCCCTATTCATTATTTCTAAGTAGGTTCCCCTTATTCTCCTTCTTAACCTTTCGCGCTTCCTTCCAGAAGAGCTTCCTATTCTCTTTTAAGTCCCCATTCATTTACCTCTTGTTTTCTCCTACGTATGCACCTTTTAGTATTTCTTTTTTCCTCCTTATATTATTCCAAGCATCTTCTTTTGAAATTCATCATTGCTTTTAGTACATTCAAAACCACGCTTCTTTTTTACTTTTAACCGCTTGCTTCACCTCTTTATTCCACCACTCACTGTTAACATTCTTACTTCCTACTTTAGCACATCCACATACTTCTTTTGTACTGCTAACAATTGTTTCCTTCATTTGTTCCCAGATTTGTTCAGTTTCAACTTATTACTTGCGAGCAATGTTTTAGGAATAAGCCTATACTCCTGATATGAAAGCAAAAAACAATACATATGTAGAAATATAATTTTTAAATCCGAAGTATTCTAATTCAAAATCCTTCAAAAAAAAATCAGGTATTAAATAATAGGAGTGATAAAAATTATGACATGTCCCTTACAAATGTTGTTTACATGATAAAAAATATATAAAGAGGAAACAGAAACAGTTAATACCGGAAGGGACGTAGTTGCTTTTAACATAATTTAAATTATACAATTAGTTCTTAAAGAAATTTATCTATTAATTAATTATTAATCCCAAATCACACATTTTAAACACCACATAGAAACCACAGAGACATAAGGTACCACAAAGAGGATAAAGAATAATTATTCAAAAAATATTTATTATAGTAGTTTGTTTTCGTATATCACAATTAAAATATACTATATAAAAATAATTTTCAAAGGCATTATAAACTTTAAAATATCCAAATCTTCAAACATGTTAAAATCTTAAAGTTGAAGTTGTAGTTAATTCTATGTATGTAATTGTAAGAGGAATATATTGTTATAATTATCTCTATAACAAATGTATTCCTTAACTCCATATTCATTACAAAATTGTTTATTTTTGCTTGGAAATAAAAAAAAAGTTTTAAAAGTTGAATTTAAAATATTTCAAATTGATTACATAATCAAGTCGTGATGAATTAAAAAAGAAAGAAAATATCTGTTTGACTAACATATGCTAGCCGTGGTGAGCTGGCAAAATTTTAATAACCCGTTCTCTGCTTAGTCAAAATTTAACTACCGGTTCATTTTCATGTTTAATCAAATAAAGAAAAGTTATAACTACAGGGTCACGCGAATCAGCTCCAATTCACCACTGCACGTTAGCCTTCAGTGTCGAAGTAGTTAAAATTTATGTGAAATTTAAAATCAATACGAAGGAAAAAACTTAGTAAATTACTTAATTAAAATATGAATAAAATATTACTTTTATCCTGTATATCGATTTAATGTCGAGTGGGAAACCCATAAACCTTTATTAAAAACTACTATTGATTGAATAATAATTCACCAATTAATAATAATAATAATAATAATAATAATAATAATAATAATAATAATAATAATAATAATAATAATAATAATAATAATAATAATAATAATAAATTATCGACTTACTTTAAGACTGAAATTATTTTATCATGTACAATTACATACGAAAAAAAAAAAATTAATATATAAGTCGTTAAGTGCAAGAGTGGAGTAAGTCATTTTTTGTACAAATCTGACTTTCACCACCATTAAATAGCTCCACCTTAAATTTATTTTGTGACAAAATTGTTTAAATCTACTTCGATTACTTCTCAAAATATGGCAGCAAATGTGTTAACAGTTGCCCACTGAATAAAATACCAAACGTCAACTTTAAACTTTAATTTTCTCAAAATTTTTTTTTTTTGGACTTACGCCACTCTTGAATTCAACGGCTCATGTTAAATTTTAATAATACATAAAATTTCATTTTTTTCAATAATTCAAACTTTGTGCTTATTATATATTAACTTTATTTTAAATTTAATAATCTATTTCTTCTTCTTCACCTACATCACCAGACGGTGTTCTGCAGAAGGGACAATGACCTTTCTGTAGAACCTGAAGTATATAGTCATCAGTATGAAACATCTGCGCAGTAAAAGAAAAAACATTAATAATAATAATAATAATAATAATAATAATAATAATAATAATAATAATAATAATAATAATAATAATAATAATAATAATAATAATAATAATAACAATAATAATAATTCAAAATTGAAAAATATTTATTCAGTTAGAAATTAAAATGTTACAATATTTTACAATTCAAATTACAAGATCTTTTTATTTTTAACTGAAAAGGGCTACTGGAGTGACAATAATAATAATAATAATAATAATAATAATAATAATAATAATAATAATAATAATAATAATAATAATAATAATAATAATAATAATAATAATAATAATAATAATAATAATAATAATAATAATAATAATATTTTTATATAATACGGTACAGTATTATAATTAAATGTAAATGAAATAAACCTTTTCCAACATAAAAACTTCTCATATTAAACTGAAAACTTAAATTTGCCTCAGGTAGCTAAATGTAGCTAAAATATTTATGAAATAATTGAAGAAACAGGGGTGAGGTAAGTACAAAGGAATATTCTATTATATATATTCAAAATCATTTATTACCTTATTACAATGTTCGCAATGAGTGATTGGAACGTCTGCCATTAAATTCTTGTAAAATTCATATCGAAGTGGTTTTGGCCATCGGCAAATAATTACCTCGTGTGGCTCCAACGCAGCGAGGGCAAGTCGATTTAGAACGACTGGTTGAAAATCAGAGCCTCCTTGCTATAATTAATACAAGAAATATATTACGAGTAAGGAATAATGGAATTAATAGTAATGTCTAGGAGAGTGCAAAATGAAAAAATAGTTAAATTTATAATATTGACTACCGTTTTTATGCGTGTTAATTTTAAAAAGAATAATGCTAATATTAAATATCAATAATATTACAGTCAAACAAATAAAAATACTAAAAAATGTATATATATATATTTATTTCTTTCTTTCTTTAGCTACCTCTTTTTCCCAAGACTGGGAGTAAGGTGCGCTACAAGCACCGGAAAAGAAAAGTAGTAGGAGAATATGACAAATGTCGAAAAGAAAGCCCAGCCTTACCGCCCCCTCTGTACCATTAATTAGTGAGAACTCGTCCCAGACAGAAAATCCACCCTAGAGCTTCATGGGACTGCGACGGACCCTCACTATGGTAAATCGTCAATGTAAGGGTTCATCCCTTGGCCCAGGTGGGCCACAACCATGCCCCCATACAAAACCCCGCCACTCTCTCCTATCATGCACCCTTACTCTCGCCTCTGCCCCAAACTTCAACATTCTCTCCTTCAGGACATCGCTTCACCGACTCAATTCCACTTTTCTCTTCGTTCTTATTCCCAGCCGCGGGTTCGAGTTCCCAACACACTCACCACTATACATCCGCTTAACCAACGACTATCATTCATCCTTTCCACATGACCAAACCATCTCAACATACTTTCATTTATTCTCTCATTTACCCCTTTCTTCACACCACACCACACCACTCTCTAATAAGTTCAATTCCTCACTTATTAATTCTTCTCACACCTAGAACACCCCTAAGATTGTCCATCTGAACACTTTGAACTTTAGATCTATACTTCTTATTCCAGACCATAGTCTCACTACCAACAATAACCACAGGTACAACATACCCTCATGTAAGACCCTAGCACACTCAAGACTTAGCTCCCTTTGCAGTTCACCAACGATTTTAACTTCACAGCCACCTTTCTGCCTATTCACAACTTTCCTACCATTCACAACTCTGCATCGTCCGTTCCCCTTCTCATCCAACATAATACCCTAAAATATTTAAACTAGACCACTTGTTCCAGCTGCTCACCATCTAACATTAACTTCACACTGAGGGAGTGTCCTCACTCACAACCATAACCTTACTCTTTAATCCACGCTTACTTTCAAGCCCCTCCTTTTACACACCCTGCCAAATCGCTCTACCAATCCTCCTCAAACTCTCTTCAGATTCGCCACACAGAACCAAATCATCCGCAGTATAATAGGATAGGGCACCCTCCACTCATCTCCATTCTCCACCTTTAACACCATTTTCCTGCCATCCCCACTCGAAATTCTTTCATAACCCCATAAATATACAAATTGAATAACCAAGGAGGACATAACACAACCCTGTCTTTCTCCGCTATCGTAAAAAAAAAACCAATCACCATTGACACCATTATTTCTTACACACGCCTTCACTATCGTCAGATACATTACTTTTGATTCCATTCAGAAGCCTACCACCAACACCATATATCACTAACCACCTGCCATAACGCTTCCCTATTAACTCAATCATACGCCTGTTGCAATCCATAAAACCTAAATACAATTTATTCTTCTTCTTCCCTCATTTTCTCAATAATTGTTTCAATGTAAGATTTGATCCACACATCCTCTACACTCCTAAACGCACCTTTTATTCTTCACCAATCAGTCCTTCAGTCACTCGACGCACTCTTCGACCAAAATACCAGCCATATTACCTTCCTACAACACTCAGCTAAACTTATTTCCCCTATTAATTCTACAGTTCCCCTTTTCTCCCTTACCCTTATATAAGGGTGCTATTACCGCTCTCCTCCAATCCCTTGGAACTATACCCTCTATAAACGCTTTATTACACAACTTCCAAATCCAATCAATCACCATCTCGACTCCGTTCTTGATCATTTCACCAGTGATTTCATCTATACCTGCAGATTTACCATTCTTCAACTTTTTCACTCTACCCATTACCTCCTCCTGACTAATAACCTCATCCCCAAAATACCTATTCCTTCTTGCACCATCAAACCCACACACATTCACTATCACCTCTTCATTACTGTTAATATTGTGCAGATTCTCGAAGTGTTCTTTCCACACTCCTCTCACACCTACTTCATCAGTATATATATATATATATTGTCTAATTATAATTTTAAAACATTTTTATACATATCATATATTTATAAAAAAAAAATCTTCATCTTTTTCAAAAAGATCTAAGACCCAAATAAGTTAATTGCATGAAATTTTATTTTCAAACAGAATACAGAATTTGAAATCAGAGCCTAAAAATAATTGGAAGTATTTTTTTTTTTCGTATTCAGTTTAAACAAGAAGCTTTTGATATCCACACAAACATATTGCAATATATGTCATGAATCAAATATAAAAAAAAATTAAATGTGCCATATATATATATATATCATCATCATCATCTACCTTTTCCCCCCCAAGATTGGGGGTAAGGTGCGTGCTATGCACCGGAAACAGAATAGTAGTAGAAGAATATGAGAAGTCGAAAAGAAAGCTCAGTCTTACCGCCCCCTCTATACCTATTAGTGAGAACTCGTCGCAGTTAGAAAATCCATGCTAGAACTTCACGGGTCCGCGACGGACCCTCACTATGGCATATCTTAAGTGAAGGGTTCATCCCTTGGCCCAGGTGGGCCACAACCATACATACCCCCTCACAAAACCCCGCCATTCATTCCTATTATGCACCTTTATTCTCGCCTCTACCAAACTCTCATTTCTCTCCTCCAGACATTCCTTTACTGACTCAATTCACTTTTTCTTCGGTCTCCCAGCCGGTCGGTTCCCAACACACTCTCCACTATATTCGCGAATAGTCGATTTTGTCATTCATCCTTTCCACTATGACTCAAACTATCTCAACGTACTTTCATTTATTCTCTCATTTACCCCTTTCCTTCACACCACACAATTCTCTAATACGTTCATTTCTCATTTTATCAATTATTCTCACACCTAACACGCCCCTATGATTGTCAATCTGAACACATTGAACTTTAAATCTATACCTCTTATTCCAGACCATAGTCTCATTAACACAGGTAACAACAGACCCTCAAAGTCCCTCATGTAAGACCCTAGCGCACTAAAGACATAGTCCTTCATCCACCTCAACGATTTAATTGGTAATTCAGCCACCTTCCTGCCATTCACAACTTTCCTACTACTTTGCATCATCCGTTCCCTTTATCAAACATATATCCTAAATATTTAAACTCAGACACTTGTTCCAGCTACTCTCACCATCTAACATAATCTCACACTGAGGACTATCCTCACTCACAAACTGATAGCTCTACTTATTCATGACACTTTTCTAACCTCCTTTAACACACTGTGCCAAATCTCTCTACCAATCCTCTCAAACTCTCTTCAGATTCACCACACAAACCAAATCTCATCCGCATATAATAGGTAAGACACCCTCCAATCACCTCCATTCTCCATCATTCTAACAAACATCCCGCCACCCACCCCATTTCTTTCTTCCTTCTTCAATTTTTCATATCCCTATCCATATACAAATTGAATAAGCAAGGAGACATAACACATCTCTGCCTCTCACTCCGCTATTAATATTAAAAACAATCACTTTCAACTTCAAAGCTCTTACACACGCGTCACTATCGTCATACATACTTTGAATTCATTCAGAAGCCTACTACCAACACTATATATACTAACACCTGCAATAGAGCTTCCCTTTTTAGTCCTATCATACGCCTGTTGCAACCATAAAACCTAAATACAATTTATTCTTTCTTCTCTCTCTCATTTTCTTCTTCAATACTTATATTAGATCAATGATCCATATATATCCCATTAACTTCCTAAACGTTAACCTTGTTCAAACAATCAGCCGTCCTTCTCAGTAACTCGAAGAACTTTGACCAAAATTCCAGCATATATATTCCCTACTACACTCAATAAACTAATTCCCCTATAATTCTACAGTTACCCTTATCCCCTTTACTCTTATATAAGCAAAAAATGTCTACCTTCCCCAATTATATATATACAGTTATATATATATACATTTATTGGTTATATATATATATATATATATATATATATATATATTATATATATATATATATATATATATATATATATATATATATATATATATATATATATATATATATATATATATATATATATATAAAGGTAACTTTGGACATAACTGATATTGTGGGTTATGCGGCATTTTTTACAGTTTATACCAAATTCTCTTTATATTTACTATACTAAACTGCTTTCACCCCAATCAAAGTTAAAGATGAGCAGTTAAGCACCAACTACATTTCTGATATCATATACAAATCTGTGTGTTTTTTTTTTTATTTATTTATCACCCAAAGTTATTTCTCACCTTGTAATTTGTTCATCCAAGACTAATGCATAAAATTAGATTAAATTTTAAATTTTAAATCGTAATAATAATTCAGCTTCATGAAATAAAATAAGTATATCTAATTCTTAATGAGAGACAAAATGTTTTTGAAATCTTTCTAAAGTTAACGAAAGTTGTTAATAACTTCAAACTCATACAGTTAAGTGTAAATATTTAAAGTAAAGTAATAAGTAATTATTTACTTGCCAGATAATAAATAATTTAATATAACGTAAATTACGTAATAGCACTATTTTATTTTCATATATATATATATATATATATATATATATATATATATATATATATATATATAGTATAGTGATATATATATATATATATATATATATATATATATATATATATATATATATATATATATATATATTTACTATTTACCACACAAAATAGATAACACCAAGTATTTAGCAAATGCTGAAAAAAAAGTTCAACAACACACTAAAAATACCCTTGTATAATCACTACTTACATAAAAATTCATATAATTTGACGAGAATGGGTCAGTAGTTAGAGAATCATTACCACTAATTTCTAATGTTTGCTCATTAACATCAGAAGCAGTCCATTGGTTCTCTACTTCAACGCCTTCGTCAGGTTCTTCCTGCTTATCTTCATTCTCGGTTACTTTACTTCCACTGGAGGCCAAGATTAGTCGAACAGCTTCCTCATCACTAATGCCGTCTTCGAGAACAAATTCAACAAGAGGTAGAATTTCTGACAATAGAACCAAAAAATAATATTACATTTCACGAAAACTTTTCAAGTCTTGCAAAAAATTAAAGTTAATTAATTATAAATGTTTAAAAAAAGATAACTGTTCTGGTTTCAAAAAACACATTTGATGATCACTAAAAATTGAAAACAAAAACTAAAAATAATTAAGGCTTAAGTAATATATATATATATATATATATATATATATATATATATATATATATATATATATATATATATATATATATATAGCAGCATATATATATATATACAGCAGCATATATATATATATATATATATATATATATTCATATATATATATATATATATATATTATATAGAGAGTTATATATATATATATATATATATATATATATATATATATATATATATACCTTCGGCAGACAGAATTTTAAAAATATATATATATGTATTTATGATTAATGTAAGAAATTTATATATCTTCGGTATATATATATATATATATATTATTATATATATATAGAAGTATATATATATATATATATATTGGTTATATTATTATTATTATTATTATATATATATATATATATATATAATTAATTAATATATATATATATATATATATATATATATATATATATATATATATATATATATATATATATATATATATATATATATATATATTTATATATATATATATATATATAGTTATATATATATATATATATATATATATATATATATATATATATATATATACATATATATATATTATTCGTAAAAATATATATATATATATATATATACATATATATATAGTTATATGTCATATATATATATATATATATATATATATATATATATATATATATATATATATATATATATATACATATATATATATATATATATGTGTGTGTGTGTGTGTGTGTGTGTGTGTGTGTGTGTGAAAGTTATGAGTGGTAGGAAGGTGGCTGATGCAATTAAATCTTTGGTGAAAAAAGGTCATGTTCTTCAACTTAACTTCTGTTTCCACCCCACCTACAATCTGCGGGGAACTATGGGGAGGATAATGACATACCATCATCATTCACCTCCTTTCCCCAGATTGGGGGTGAGGTGAGTCGCATGCACCGGAAACAGAAAAGTAGAAGAAGAATATGACTCAAATCGAAAAGAAAGCCCAGCCTTACCGTCCCCTTTACACCATTAAGTGAGAACTCGTCGCAGTCAGAAAATCCAACCTAGGGTTTCATGGGATGCGATGGACCCTCAAACCCTCACTGTGGCATCTTGTCAGGGTAGGGTTCATCCCCTGAACGAGGCCCACAACCATACCCCCTTACAAAACCTCACCATTCACTCCTATGATGTACCTTTCTCCTCGCCTCTGCCAAACTCACATTCCTTTACTGACTCAATCCACTTTTTCTTCGGTCTCCAAGCCGGTCGATTCCCAGCACACTCATCACTCTACATCCGCTTAGGCAACCAACTATCATCCATCCTTTCCAAATGAGAGAACCATCTCATGACTCTCGATTATTCTCTCATTTATTCAGATCAGAGTAGTTATATATCATATATAATTATATATATATATATATATATATATATATATATATATATATATATATATATATATATATATATATATATATATATATATATATATATATATATATATATATATGATATGGCCGTGACGGTCTCGCACTTTAAGGGTATGAGCGGAGGTTATGGGATCTTCTCTCTCTCTTGACATAGTTGTCATATTCTGCTTTATTATTCTGTTTTTGGTCAGTGCATGTTGTTCAGCATTCACCCAATATTCATATAAAGATATATATATATATATTATATAAGTTATATATATAGAAAGATATATATGGAACTTCAGGTCACATAAAAGTTATATATATTGTTATTATATATATATATATATAAATATATATATATATATATATATATATATATATATATATATATATATATATATATATATATATATAATTTTTTTTTCTCATCTCACCAAATGACACGTAGGAATATACAAAAGGGTGACCACAGTTAGAGCACTGGTTGCCAACGTTGTTTACCAATGGACTTGTG
The DNA here is from genome assembly GCA_015478945.1 of Trachelipus rathkii. Lineage (NCBI taxonomy): Eukaryota > Metazoa > Arthropoda > Malacostraca > Isopoda > Trachelipodidae > Trachelipus > Trachelipus rathkii. Next base: position 35,626 of record JABUQX010012791.1, on the reverse strand, counting down.
GTTGAACATCGATAACAAAGTGGTTGATGCTCCTCAGAATCATGGAACGGCTTCGTCTGAATTTTTAAAGCAGCCAAATCAACATCCTCCTTTAATCATATCATTGAAGGAAAAATAGACATATGAAATTAGTGGTGTAGATTTACGAAATATTTAAAATGTGTGAAAATTTAAATGAAATTGCACGACAGTTTGATTTCTATAATTACATTCATACTATACAAACATAGATTAAATAATTCATATATAACACATATCTTTTTCCCAATAAATTATACCATATCGTGAACTTAGGTGATGGGTAAGGTATGAATTGGCACAATAATGGTGTCAGTTGTCATACGCATGACAAGAATATAATTAACAGTAAAAAAAACAAACTAATTTCAATATTCCTTGGTTTAATGATATATATTATATATATATATATATGTTATATATATATATATATATATAAGATATATATATATATATATATATATATATATATATATATATATATATATATATATATATATATATATACACCCCACTTCTAGATAACACCTTACAGACATCCCTACTACTCATATCCCTGTGTGCGGGGGAGAAAGAAAGAATTTCCACATCGTATGTCCTATGTGTCAGAAGTCGACTAAGGGGCGGTGGTAGAAGTTGGGTTGGCTGCCCACGCCACTACCACCTATCTCTCTTGCTAGGAATGCCGATGCATGCCTCGGAGATGGTCGTGATCGCCGTAAACGACCTTCTAACTTTCGGATGAAATTGTATGAATCGTATGGGCACATGAATGTCAGAGGAATAAATGTTGAGAGAAGAGGAGAGAGGTGATGATGTATTAGAAAGGGCAAAATTTGATTTGCCTGCTGTGACTGAAACAAAGATGAAAGGAAAAGCTGAAACTAAGTGGTGTGATGTGAAATGTGCGTGTGTGTGGAAGAGAATGAGAGAGAGGAGAGAAGGAGTTGCAATTTTGATGAGTGACCTGTGGTACAAAGCTATGGTAGACTTTGTGTGTGTGTGTGAGTCCTAGAATTCTAATGGTTAAATTTAAGTTTGAAAAGGTCAAGGTGTGTGTGGTTGTGACGTATGGTCCATCTGAGGGAAACGTTGAAGAAAGTATATTTTGGGATAATTTGAATGATGTTCTGATGGTGGAGTAGGAGTTTGATTGATAGTGTTAGGACCTGAAATGGTTGGATAGCATCAAAAAGGGATGGTATAACAGGTGGTTTTGGGAGAAAATGAGAATTATAAAGGTGATTGATTTCTGTGAAGAGAGAGGTATGTGTAAATAATAGTTTTTTTAAAACACAAGAAAGTATCCATAAGTATACTAGAGTTGGTGTAGGTAGAGATGGTATCGAAGTGAAAAGTATGATTGATTTTGTGTTGGTGAAGAAGGAGATGTTGAAGTATGTGTTGGATGTTAAATCAGTGAGGGGTTTAGGAATGGGATTATCGGATCATTATGTTGTTCTATGTAAAATTAAGTTAGTGGGGGCTTGGATGGAGAGGAAGGTGATACGAAAGAAAGTAGGTAAAATTAAGAGTGAGAAGTTAAGTGAGCAAGAGAATAAGGATAAGTATGTAAGAGCGCTCGCTAGTAAATCGGTTGAATGTGAACAAGTTGATACTGAACAAATCTGGGGGCAAATGAAGGAAGCAATTGTTAGTAGTGCAAAGAAGTGTGTGGATGTGCTAAAGTAGGAAGTAAGAATGTTAACAGCGAATGGTGGAATGAAGAGGTGATGAAAGCGGTTAAAGGTAAAAAAGAAGCGTGGTTGAATGTACTAAAAGCAAATGATGAAGTTTCAAAAGAAAGATGCTTGGAATTATATAAGGAGGTGCCCTAAAAAGGAAAAAAGAAATACTAAAAGGTGTATACGTAGGGAGAAAAGAAAGGGGTAAATGAAAGGTGTGGAAAGGGGGATGAATGAGGACATACAAGGAAATAGAGGAAGCTCTTCTGGAAGGGAAGCGAAAGGTTAAGAATGAGAATAAGGAATCTGCTTAGAATAATGAATAGATGTGGTGCTTTTGTAACTGATGAAATGGATGGAGAGGGGGAGTGTGGAAAGAACACTCTTTGAAAATCTGTACAATATTAACAGTAATGAAAGAGGTGTTAGTGAATGTGTGTGGGTTTTGATGAAAAGAAGGAATAGGTATTTTGGGATGAGGTTATTAGTAAGTAGGAGGTAATGGGTGGGGTGAGAAAGTTGAAGAATGGTAAATCTGCAGGTATAGATGAAATTACTAGTGAAATGATCAAGAACGGAGGCGAGAAATTCTGTTTATTGATTTGAATGTGTAATAAAGCGTTTATGGAGGGTATAGTTCCAAGGGATTGGAGGAGAGCGGTAATAGTACCCTTGTATAAGGGTAAGGGAGAAAAGGGGAACTGTAGAAATTATAGGGAATAAGTTTATTGAGTGTTGTAGGGAAGGAATATGCTGGGTGTTTTGGTCGAAAGAGTGTCGAGTGACTGAGTGGACTGATTGGTGAAGAACAAGGTAAGTGCTTAGGAGTGGTAGAGGATGTGGATCAAATCTTTACATTGAAACAAAATGATTGAGAAAATCAGGGAGAAGAAGAATAAATTATATTTAGGTTTTATGATTTACAACAGGCGTATCATATTATTATATATATATGGCAGGTATTAGTGATATATGGTGTTGGTGGTAGGCTTCTGAATGGAATCAAAAGTATGTATGACGATAGTGAAGCGTGTGTAAGAATAAATGGTGTCAATGGTGATTGGTTTAGGATTAATAGCGGAGTGAGACAGGGTTGTGTTATGTCTCCTTGGTTATTCAATTTGTATATGGATGGGGTTATGAAAGAATTGAGGTGGGGATGGCAGGAAATGGTGTTAGAATTGATGGAGAATGAGAGAGTGATGCGCCCTACCTACCTCCTCCCCCTTCTTGCTGTATGCGGATGATTTGGGTTCTTGTGTATATTCAAGAGTTTGAGAGGATTATGGAGAGACGGCAGGTATAAAAGGAGGGGTCTGAAAGTAAACGTAGATAAGAGTAAGGTTATGGTTGTGAGTGGAGAGGGACAGTCTTGAGTGCGCAGAAGTCTTAGATAGATGAGGGGCAGCTGGAGCAAGTGTCTGAGTTTAAATATTTAGGGTATGTGTTGGATGAGAAGGGAACGGATGATTCAGAGTGTAGTAGGAAAGTTGTGAATGGCAGGAAGGTGGCTGGTGCAATTAAATCGTTGGTGAATGTAAAGGGACTAAGTCTTGTGCGCTAGAGTCTTGCTACATGAGGGTATGTTGTTACCTGTAATAATGTATAGTAGTGAAATTATGAGACTGGAATAAGAAGTTAATAGATCTAAAGTTCAATGTGTTCAGATGGACAATCTTTAGGGGCATGCTAGGTGTGAAAAAGAATTAATAAAGTGAGGAGTGAACGTATTAGAGAGTTGTGTGGTGTGAAGAAAGGGGTAAATTAGAGAATAAATGAAAGTATGTTGAGATGGTTTGGTCATGTGGAAAGGATGAATGAAAGTCGGTTGGTTAAGCGGATGTATAGTGGAGAGTGTGTTGGGAACCGACCGGCTGGGAGACCGAAGAGAAAGTGGATTGAGTCGGTGAACGAATGTCTGAAGGAGAGAAATGTGAGTTTGGCAGAGGCGAGAATATAGGTGCATGATAGGAGAGAATGGCGGGGTTTTGTATGGGGGCATGGTTGTGGCCCACCTGGGCCAGGGGATGAACCCTTACATGGACGATTTACCATAGTGAGGGTCCGTCGCGGTCCCAGTATGATGCTCTAGGGTGGATTTTTTCTGACTGCGAGTCCTCACTAATTAATGGTACAGAGGGGGCGGTAAGGCTGGGCTTTCTTTTCGACGTTTGTCATGTTCTCCTACTGCTTTTCTTTTCCGATGCTTGTACAGCACCTTACCCCCAATCTTGGGGCAAAGAGGAAGGTGAAGAAAGAAAGAAAGAAATATATATATATATATATATATATATATATATATATATATATATATATATATATATATATATATATATATATATATATATATATATATATATATATATATATATAAACTTTGTCACTCCCCACCCCTCCTACGAAAACTGGGCTACCTCGAGATATTGTGCCACCACAACTGTTCAGGCCCAGGGATCTGTTAGAAAAAGCGTATTGAAGTTGTGTTTGATGTCCGTTAAGTCTAGATCGTAGTTTGTCTGTAAAAAAAAAAATCTTTAATAGTGGGGGTACTTTACTGATTTTAAAATTGGTATTCTTGAAAGGAGGGATGGTACCCAGAGCTTAGACGGGACAGCATTATGAGGGCTTGACTGTCCCAAAGTTTGTACCGTAGGGCATATCTCGGGTGAACGTGTTTTAAGTATGGTGTTATTTGGATGTGTGGGGATCGTTCTTAGAGTTGTGTTTGAATGTGTTCAGTAATTTGAGTTTAGTTGGGGGGGGGGGATAGAGGCGTGTTGGATATATTAGAATAGTAAAATGCTGGTGTGATATTTATCCTTCTAGCTGCAAGTTGGTTGCTGCAATGTTTGATGCAGGGGTAATCTATTGAGTATATATATATATATATATATATATATATGAGTTATATATATATATATATAGGGTATAAGATATATATAAAGAGTATATATATATATATATATATATATATATATATATATATATATATATATATATATATATATATATATATATATATATATATATATATATATATATATATATATATATATATATATATATGTATGTATAAGGGTAAGGGAGAAAAGGGGGAACTGTAGAAATTATAGGGGAATAAGTTTATTGAGTGTTGTAGGGAAGGTATATGCTGGTATTTTGGTCGAAAGAATGCGTCGAGTGACTGAGGGACTGATTGGTGAAGAACAAGGTGCGTTTAGGAGTGGTAGAGGATGTGTGGATCTAATATCTTTACATTGAAACAAATGATTGAGAAAATGAGGGAGAAGAAGAATAAATTATATTTAGGTTTTATGGATTTACAACAGGCGTATGGGATAGAGTTAATAGGGAATCTTTATGGCAGGTATTAGTGATATATGGTGTTGGTGGTAGGCTTCTGAATGAATCAAAAGTATGTATGACGATAGTGAAGCGTGTAAGAATAAATGGCGTCACTTATGATTGGTTTAGGGATTAATAGTGGGAGCAGAGACAGGGTTGCAAGCGCGTTCCTTGGTTATTCAATGTGTATAGATGGGGCTATGAAAGAATTCGAGGTGGGATGGCAGGAAATGTAGTGTTAGAATGATGGAGAATGGAGATGTGAGTGGAGGGTGCCCTACCTATTGTGTCTGCGGATGATTTGGTTCTGTGTGGCGAGTCTGAAGAGAGTTTGAGAGGATTGGTGAGAGGGATGGGTATGTAAAAGGAGGGGTCTGAGCAAACGTAGATAAGAGTAAGGTTATGGCTGTGGGGAGGGACAGTCCTCAGTGTGAAGTTACGTAATATATGAGCAGCTGGAACAAGTGTCTGAGTTTAAATATTAGGTATGTTGGATGAAAAGGGAACGGATGATGCAGAGTGTAGGTAGGAAATTTTAAATGGTAGGAAGGTGGCTGGTGCAATTAAATCGTTAGAATGTAAAGGGACCAAGTCTTGAGTGCGCTTAGAGTCTTACATGAGGGTATGTTGTTACCTGTATATTGTATGGTAGTGAGACTATGGTCTGGAATAAGAAGTATAGATCTAAAGTTCAATGTGTTCAGATGGACAATCTTAGGGGCATGCTAGGTGTGAAAAGAATTAATAAAGTGAGGAATGAACGTGTTAGAGAGTGGTGTGGTGTGAAGAAAGGGGTAAATGAGAGAATAAATGAAAGGTTTTCTGAATTTGTTTTCTCATGAGTAAAGGATGAAATATATTTTTATAATATATATAGTGGAGAGTGTGTTGGGAACCGACCGGCTGGGAGACCAAAGAGGAAGTGGTGGACCGAGTCGGTGAACGAATGTCTCAAGGAGAAATGAAGTTTGGCAGAGGCGAGAATAAAGGTATATAGAGAGAATGGCGGGGGTTTTGTATGGGGGGCATGGTTGTGGCCCACCCCCAAGGGATAAACCCTTACATTGACGATTTACCATAATGAGGATCCGTCGCGGTCCATGATAAGCCCTTAGGGTGGATTTTCTGTCTGTGACGAGCTCTCACTAATTAATGGTACAGAGGGGGCGGTAAGGCTGGGCTTTCTTTTCGACGTTTGTCATGTTCTCCTACTGCTTTTCTTTTCCGATGCTTGTACAGCACCTTACCCCCAATCTTGGGGCAAAGAGGAAGGTGAAGAAAGAAAGAAAGATATATATATATACCTGAAATCTTGAAGGAATTCTTAATGCCTGAAGTTTGTCCAGTACGTAACGAGCGAGCTTATAAGCCTCCAAGTTTCTTGACTGCTTGGCTAAGGTATAAAGAGTAGAACTGATAATACGTTAAGGAAAAATCAAAATTTTAATTCCATGTAGTGCAAAGTTATATTAACCGTAATTAACAATAATTTTCGTTTACAGCTTCAATAAACCTTTTATTTATTTATTTTGAAAAGTAACATACACGGTAAATTATCCTGAAAATCTCATAGAATATTTTCTAAAGAATGAGATAAATTTTGCTATCTTCCCAGATACTCAAAGCACACAATGGTCTCATCGTTCAATGTACAGAGTATTAGTCTCACAGCTTGCGGCTTTGCGTATACCATATCTCATCTTCTGAAAACCTTTCAATAGTTAATAAAATTACAAGCAATCGAAGGAATAGCCATTCACAGTTTACTACCTTCAAAAATCGCTTCACTACTCTTAAGCTTAGCTTGATACATAGGATAACTTCTCCTTTCCAGCTACTTCTTTGCAGAGGATATCTTTATCCATAACCGTTTCTCCCACTAAAAATATTATTTAACTATTTATAAACCATGTGCACAAAAGCACATTGTAGGAGCTTTATCTAGGGAGTAGTCTGGTAGGTGTCTCGTTTTACATATTTAACTCCTACTTTTTAAGTTTCAAAAATGGATTATTACTAAAGTTAAAAATAATTTGTAAAAATCTATAAAGCAAAAGGATACAAACTAGATATTCCTGGCGGTTGAATATGCATAAGTTCATGCATTAAGTACCGAGAAATATTAAACAGAGCTTCAGGCATATAAGAAGTAAATGGTTCATCCTAAAAAAAAAAAAAAAAAGAGATAAAATATTAAATACATATATATAAAAAATAAAATATTCAAACACTCTCTGTAGTATTTAATTAACTAACATATTTCCTAAAATTCGTGAATAAGTGAAGAGGTATTTTGTGCCACTACTACTGCTACTGCTGCTGAAAAAACAACCAATGATGAGTGAACGATGATAAATTAAAAAATAAAATTTAAAAAAAAAATAATTTAGTGTTTATTTTATTCAACCAAATGCACAATTCCAGTTTTAAAAAATATACCATTGGTGTGTTATTTTAACTGAAATGGTAAAATTCCTAAATCAATTTTATGTATTTTTGCTTTTTAAATAAAAAGGTGCTATACATTTGATACATTTTACTGCCACTTCACAGGTTGTGAGTATTTGTTCATAAAAACAATAGAAAGGCAAATCAAAATGGCTTTTAAATTCTTAGGCATAAAATGCTGGTGATTGCCAGTGTACATTATATGGAAAATATTAAATAATTAAAAAAAGAACTGTATGTAGTGCAAGTTTAGGTGCACGAGCATGCTCAAAACACGCATCATAAGAAGGAAGCTTGCCATGTATCTTTGAATGGTGTGATAAACGTAATACATTGAGGCTCTCATTTGGAAATCTTTAAATTTGGTCATTATCCGAGATTTCTCCACTTCCGATTCCCTTCAATTCATAAAAAAAATAAAGAATATAAAATATATTATTAAAATTAAAAACAGAAGAGGTATTCTATATAAGAATTTAATGTTGTATACTAATTTTTGCACAGGAAACTAAATATTATAATTAAAGAAATTAAAGGAAATAATAAAAAGGCCTTTTATTAAAGAATTTAAATGTTTAAAGATTATCAGATGAAAATTATCTAAAATTTAGTATGTTTACTTAATACTTTAGATTCATTGAAAAATTCATTTTCGTATTTAGTTTAGTATATATTAATACCAGATGGAAAAGGTGGAAAACATAATATAAGGCAACAAACGGCAGTAAATTATAATACTTAAGAGTAAGAACTCTTTCATTGTATGAATCCAATGCTTTTAAATTATACCATAAATGATATAACAAATATGTAACTATTAATACTACTACTACTACTCTAACAACGTCTGTAAATCTGACATCCCACTTCATTTTTGCTCTGATGGTTCCGCTGTCAATATTCCAACTGAAGAGGTTTCCCCTAATTCAACCCTGGACGAATATGGAAATCCCCTCCTACTACTCCTCTCAAGTGTCCCGTGCAATTACCTGTGAGTACATTTGATTGGGTGCATGAGCTACTGAAATGTATAAACGTTAAAAAGGGCCCAGATTGCCTTTCTATCAGTTTTGAAGGTGTGTGCTTCTGAGCTGGCGCCGTCACATGTTCAACTATACTCACTATGTTTCAAAACTAGCAATATCTCTCAATGTTGAAAGAGAACATATGTCCAACCTATTCCAAAGAAGAGAAGTCGCTCGAATCCTTCTAACTATCGCCGAATCGCTCTCACTTGTATTCTGTCTTTGAAACCTTTCTCAACTTTCATTTCTTGGATCATTTGGAATCTCATTTCCTTCTTTCTGATCATCGGTATGGTTTTCGCCGCTCGAGGTCTACTAGTGATAATAATTTCTAATCTCACCAATATATGGTCTTATGCTCTTAGAGACTATGGGGAGTCTTGTTTGGTGGTTCTTGACATAGACAAGGCGTTTTTCAGGGTGGGGCATGTATCGCTACTTTCCAAGCTCCCCTACTTCGAGTTTTCCCCTTCTCTTTGTTTGCTTATGTCTAGCTTTCTTTTCATATCCTGTTCATAGTAGTGTTCCTCAGGGTTCGGTCTTATCTCATCTATATCCTATTAATTTTAAACATGCAAAAAAACGTTCCAAATTCGTATCGATTTGTTGAATGATGTGGAGCACAATATTTTTGAAACTACCATCCTTTCGCCATTATGGTCCGGCCACATTTTGATTTCCTATATTCTTAATGAAAAGTTATTAATAAATTATTTTTTACTTTTGATTTTTTATCTATATCATATTAAAAATAAACAGCCCGAAAACCGTAACGGTTTTCACTAAAATTTTGTCATCTTGAGTTTTTTCGGCTTGGTTTCCTCGGGCGAGCGAAGCGAGCCCTCTGCGCGTGCGTAGCACGTGCTCAGGGACAAGTCTTGCTCCGTTAGGAGCAAGCCAAAGGCTTGTACTATATTATTACTTTCCATTAATGATCTCAGCTGCCAATCTAACTCTATCCATTCCTATGCCGATGACTCGACCCTTCATTCTTTAATTCTGCTCCCTCTTTTGCATCAAAAGTTGTCTCTCTTCTTAATTTTTCGATTCCATTCTTGCTGAAATGGATAGAATTTCCCAGTGGGGTCGTCGAATCCTTGTGAAATTTAACTCTTTTAAGAACACAACTTCCACTTATCTCCCTCACAAAGACACCTAATTTTTGTATATCTTTCGATGGTTGTTCCGTATCTTCTTTTGACAATTTATAAGCATACTTGACCTTAGCATAAACTTAAAAAATGTCTTTAAACCTCATATCACAACGGATGCTAAAGAAGAATTCAAGAAGCTGGGAGGTCTGTTTAGATTACGAGATATTTATTCTTCTCAGCTACTCCATCTATACAAGGGTCTCCTCTGCCCTTGTATGGAGCACTGCTCTCATATCTGTGAGGGCTCATGTTTCACCTCTCTTTTGGATTTGGATAGGGTCGAGTCAAAGGCCAAACAGCTTATAAAACTGTTCCATACTTCCCAATTTACCTGACCCTTTATCTTGGCGACGTGACGATGGTGACATGCCTCTTTTCTATAGATACTACAGTGGCAAGTACTCGAAGGAACAGACAACTCCACCTTTACGACGTCCTCGTTGCACTATTGTTGCAGTATATGCATATGAATTTTGTGTGGACAATGGCAGCTCCAGACTTGTTTGCTGCGTTGCTTTCTTGTTTCCGACCACCTCTGTTTTGTGGAATTTTCTTCCATCCGGTGTGTTCCTACCGAATTTAAACTACCTTACTTTTAAGCTTGCTTCTGTGCTCACCTGAGAAATCTCCACTAGGTGGGTATTGTTTGCAAGGATTTCAATTACATTTTCAGCGCAATTATTATTGTGCTTGCCCCTCGTCGAATAGAACTCTACTCGTGAGCGGTAGTAATAACTGAAAAAAAAACTTCCATTGTAAACAAAAGTACAAGTGCCAGTACAAGTGTCGTCTCTGGACACAAGGGAGCGGTGATACCGGGTATGAAAACCCAACCTCAGAGAAGACACTAGCAAAAGGGAGAAAAAAATATTGGCTATGGAGACAAACGGGGTCGGAGCAAAAGGATTTTTTTGGGTGGAGTCAGAGTCGAAGCCAAAAAAAAATTACTGGTGAAGCCGAAACCAAGCTCGGATTAAAAAAAAAAAAACTCTTTAAAATACAAAAAATAGGTCTGGAGGAGGAACTGAAGCCGAAGGAGGAACCGTGTAATTTTAAAATGGTGGATCATGCTTTGAAGTCCGGTATTTAAAATTGGAGCCAAAGTCGTAGGCTGAACCAGCAAAATAAATTTAGAAGCTTCGCAGCCCTAGAGACATCCCAGAGAGGACCTCTGCAAAACCTCAATGAGCCACTCTGCGTTAGAGGACGTCACGGAGTCTACCTATGGAGGGTGGCAAGTATTAAAGTTCCAAAGATAAGCATAGGCGGAGAGAGGTTCTTAAACTAGGTAAGAAGTACTTTTTTTAATTTATTTACAACATGGAACAAAGCAACTAGAACAAAGCGTCAACACTCTCAACAGAGAATCGAGGTGGAGGTCTAGCATCCATCGTATGTGGTTAAATGGAAAGGGGCTTCCGGGTGTATGAGAAAGATTCATGAAAAACAATAACAATGATAATAATAATAATAATAATACTAATAATACTAATAATAATAATAATAATAATAATAATAATAATAATAATAATAATAATAATAATAATAATTTTTCAGAACTAATGTTTTTTTTTTATATTATCACCCTGCATTTTCAATAATATATGAGGAACAATGATTGCTAAAAGAATATCTCATAAAAAAAAAACGAAAACACACACGAAATACTATACCAGTACATCAGATCTACATGACATCTTAAAATAATATATATATATATATATATATATATATATAAAATATATATATATATATATATATATATATATATATATATATATATATATATATATATATATATATATATATATATATATATACTATATATATATATATATATATATATATATATATATATATATATTATTTAAAAAAGCAAAAGGTTTTAACATTATATTCCAAAACTTTTTTTTAATTAAATACAGATTCACGTATACAATTTATTTACTTACTGTAACTTTAACCCTTCCGATCTTTGGTCAGGTACACAATGGTAAGTGACAGAATGAGTAATATTACTGGGATGGCTAAGAAAAATCAGGTAAAAGATAGTGTTTTTACTTGATTTTTATAAAAATCATGATTTTGATTTTTGTGATTTTTGATTTTTTGATTTTTGTTGCCATATATTTTATTATTTTTTGTATATTTAAGTGATATAACTTCAATAGACATAAATCAAAAAATAAAATATATATATTATGAGAAGTTTTTTAATATATTTTTCAATTTTCAACAAACTATTGGCATTGTAACCCGTAAGTCTGTAACATTCTTTAGTGTTGCTGTTTCATTGTTTTCCATTGTAAGATTTTGAACCCAGAGCTAGGGCCTAGGGTTAAAAATTGAAAATTATGCCAGAGGCAGACTAATTATATATATTATTTTTCACAATGTCGTATAATAAATATGTTAGGCCAGTAATAGATATTGTCTACAATTTTAGCACCGTAATTAAAAAAGACATAGATATAAGGCGCAACGTAAAGCAACGAAGAGTAAATTTTTGGCTTTGAGGACAAGAATAGGCGTGAGTTGTCTAGATAGGCCCATACGGCTTGTAGAAATATTATTCTTATTTATTATTTATTATGGGTTAGCTGGCATTCTATGGGGGCCAATGCGGCTTCTTAATTATTAATTTTTATTGGTTGACTGGGACCCAGTCTAAAAGGACCATGCAGCTCTTAAGTATTATTTACTATTTATTATGGGTTGACTGGGACATTCTAGAGGGGTCAATGCGGCTTCTTAATTATTATTTTTAATTATTAATTATTAGGTTGACTGGGACAGCCTAGATAGGCCCATGGGGCTTCTTAAATATTATTCTTATTTATCATTTGATATTTATTATGAGTTGACTATGGGACATTCTAGAGGGGCAATGCGGCTAATTACTAATTTTTATTGGTTGACTGGGACAATCTAAAAAGGACCATGCGGCTTCTTAAGTATTATCCCTATTTATTATGAGTTGACTGGGACATTCTAGAGGCGTCAATGCGGTTCTTAATTATTATTTTTAATTATTAATTTTTATATACTGTGTGTCATTGATTTGACGACTGGGACAACGATCTAGATAGGCTATGCGACTTCTTAAATATTATTCATATTTGTATTTATTATATAATGGTTGTCTGGGACATTCTATAGGGGCCAATTTACTGTAATTATTATTTTTATTGATTTAGCTTTTCAGGATAGTCTAAATAGAGACCATGCGACTGTAGTATTATTCTTGGCCCATTATGGGTTGACTGGGGATATTCTAGAGGAGGGATATGCAGCTTCTTAATTATTGTTCGGAATGGCAGAGCTGCGCCTAAATGTCCCGTCAACCATGCGTAGGTAATGCTTAAACTAGACTGATCCCCAATCGGCCAGCAAAGTAATAATTGAAGCACTGAGATGTCAAGTCAACCCATAATCATAATACGATAATATAGCCGTATGGCTATCGGCGTCACAGTCAGCCAATAATGGTAATAATTAAGAAATAATGGTAAACGCGATAGATGTCCCGTCAACTATAAGAAAGAAGTGTTGGGGCACCGCTATCACGCATTAATACTCTAGAATGTTCAAAGTTAAACCATAATAAATAATAAATAAGAATAATACCTAAAAGTTTCGCATGGGCCTATCTTGACTATCCCAGTCAGCTATCTAAAGTGTAATTAAAAAAATAATGAGTGAAAGCCGTGATCCGCCAGGGTGTCCCCAGTATCAACACATTACAAGAATATTAGCAGGAAGCTACATGGTCACTGGGTGTCCCAGTCGACCAATAAATATTAATAATAGCGCATTGACCCCTCCAAAATGTCCCAGTCAACCCATAAAAAGTAGGGTAAAAATAATTTTATAATAATTAATGTAATTTGTGAATAGTATTTATAATTAAGAAACCACATGGGCTTACCTAGATTGTCCCAGTCAACCAACAATAATTAATAATTAAGAATATGTATTAGAATGGTGGCATTGGCCCCTCTAAGAATGTCCCAGTCAATCCACAATATTAATAAAATAAGAATAATAATTCAGAAGAAGCGCCTGGAGCCTATCTAGACTGTCCCAGTCAACCATAGTAATTAATAATTAAGAATAATTTATTCTTAATTACTATTGTTATGGGTTGACACGGTTCGTCCAAATAAAACCTGCAGCTCCTGATGACACTGTTTCCCATATTTTGTTGGTTGACTGGGGACAGTCTAAAAAGACATGTGGCTTAATTATAAGTACTATTCATTAATTACAGTAATTATTATTAAAAATTATTCTTAATTCTTGTTTTTATGGGTTGACTGGGACATTCTAATACAGCACAATACGGCTTCTCAATTATTAATTTTTGCCTGTCGACTAGGACAGTCAAAAGGACCATATGATTCGTAAGTATTATTCTTATTTATTATGAGTTGACTAGGACATTCTAGAGGATCAATGTGGCTGCTTAATTATTATATTTGGTATTCAGTGTCATTTTGTTTACATTCAACGGTGAACCCATGCTGCTTCTTAGTGACATTCTTATTTATTATTTATTATGCGTTGACTGGGATATTCTAGAGTGGCCAATGAGGCTTCTTAGTATTAATTTTTATTGGTTGACTGGGACGTCTTCTTAAGTATTATTCTTATTTTGTATGGGTTGACTGGGGACATTCTAGAGGGATCCATTGCCTTTTGCTTAATTTATTATTTAAAATTATTAATTATTAGTGGTTGACTGGGACAGTCTAGATAAAACCATACGGCTTCTTAGTATTATTCTTGTTATTATATATTAATATGGAAGTTATAGGGACATTCTAGAAGGGCCAATGCGGCTTAATTATTAATTTTTATTGGTTGACTGACCCAGTCTGTGGGGACCATGCGGCTTCTGCGTGGCTATTCTGCGAATTACAGCAGGTTGACTGGGCTAGAGGAGTTTTAATGCAGCTTCTTAATTATTATTCTTAATTATTAATTATTCTTAAGTTGACTGGGGACAGTCTAGATGCCCATGCGGCTTCTGAATTATTATTCTTATTTATTAATTATAATGGATTGACTGGGACATTCTAGAGGCCAATGCGGCTTTTAATTATTATTCTTAATTAGTAATTATTGTTGGTTGACTGGAAAAGTCTAGGTATGTTCCAGACCATATTCTCATTACTATTCATTAATTACATTAATTATTATTAAAAATTGATTGTTATTTACTATGGGTTGAATGGGACACTCTAGATTGGATTCTGCGTCTTCTTACTATATATATATATATATATATATATATATATATATATATATATATATATATATAAAAAATATATATTTTAAAAAATATATTTCAAAAACAAAATATATATATATATATATATATATATATATATATATATATATATATATATATATATATATATATTTCTTTAGATATACTCTTTATATATATATATATATATATATATATATATATATATATATATATATTTCACGTGACGTCACGAATCTGAAAAAATCAAAAAAATCAAAAAAATCAATAAAATCAAAAAATCATTAAAATCAAAAAAAATAAAATCCCCAACCCTGATTACTACTGTTCTAAAAAGTACTATTAGTACTTCTACTTAATAATAATAATAATAATAATAATAATAATAATAATAATAATAATAATAATAATAATAATAATAATAATAATAATATAATAATAATAATAATATAATTATTATTATTATTATTATTGTGTCATCTTCTGTATAATATTAATACATCATGTATTAACCTTAACATCGCTGTATATATAATAATATGTAACTCACTCCTACTCTATTCTTTCCATGGCTGGGGGTAAGGTGCGTGACATGCACCGGAAACAGAAACAAATATGACATAAGTCGAAAAGAAAGCCCAGGCTTACCGCCCCCTTTATACCTATTAGTGAGAATTCGTCGCAGTCAGAAAATCCACCCTAGAGCTTCACGGGACTGCGCGGATCTATATAGCATCTCGTTAATATGGGGTTCATCCCCTTATTAGGAGACCTGACACCCCTCACAAAACCCCGCCATTCACTCCTATTATGCACCTTTTTTCTCGTCTCTGCCAAACTCAAATTTCTCTCCTCCAGGCATTCCTTTACTGACTCAATCCACTTTTCCTTCGGTCTCCCAGTCGGTCGATTCCAAAACACACTCACCACTATACATCCGCTTAACCAATCGACTATCTTCCATCCTTTCCACATAACCAAACCATCTCTCAACAGTACTTTGTTTATTCTCTGTTTGTCTTTTAACCCTTTACATAACTCTAATAGTTCATTCCTCATTTTATCAATTCTTCTCACGCCTAACACGCCCCTAGATTTGTCCCATCTGAAAACATTATACTTTAGATCTATACCTCTTATTCCAGACAATAATCCTCCTACTATACATTAACACAGGTAATGTAACAACACACCCTCATGAGGGACTAGCACTCAGAGTTAGTCCTTTCACATCCACCAAAGATTTAATTACTTTTCCAAAATGTTAGCTTCATTTTCACAACTTCTACTACACTCTGCATCATCCATTCCCTTTTTCATCCAACATATATCCTAAATATTTAAACTCAGACACTTGTTCAGTTGCTCACCATCTAACTTTACACCGCGCTCTTCTCATACACAACCATAACCTTACTCTTATCTACGTTTACTTTCAAACCCTCTTACCAACACTTAAAGCTCTACTACACACTGCTTTCAAACTCTCTTCACGTTCACCACACAAAACCAAATCATCCTCATATAATAGGTACTGCACCTTCCACTCTCTTCCACTCTCCATCATTCTAACACCCTCTCCTGCCACCCCCACCTCTAATTCCTTCATAACCCCATCCATATACAAATTGATTAACCAAGGAGGCATGACACATCCCTGCCTTACTCCCCTATTAATATTAAACCAATCACTTTCAACACCATTTATTCTTACACACGCTTCACTATCGTCATACATACTTTTGATTCCATTCAGAAGCCTACCACCAACACCATATATTACTAACACCTACCATAGGGCTTCCCTATTAATCCTATCATACGTCTGTTGCAAATACAGATTCACGTATACTATTATTTACTTACTGTAACTTTAACCCTTCCGATCTTTGGTCAGTATACAATGGTTAAGTGACAACGATAATATTACTACTGTTATAAGAAGTACTATTAGTACTGCTACTTAATAATAATAATAATAATAATAATAATAATAATAATAAACTCACAATGATAATATTACTACTGTTATAAAAAGTACTATTAGTACTGGTACTTAATAATAATAATAATAATAATAATAATAATAATAATAATAATAATAATAATAATAATAATAATAATAATAATAATAATAATTAACTCACGAATCGGCTGCTAGCTCTAAGCACTGTATTGAGAGCATCCAGTAATAGTATCCGGCGTCATCAAATCTATTTTCGTTTACAGCATTCATCGTCAGTTGTTCTAGTACCCTGAATGCCTCATCCGGTTTTCCGGCTTTATGAAAAGCTAAAAGGATATAAAAGAATATATAATAGACTTTTAAAAATACATTTAAATATCAACTTTTTTTTTTTGTTGAAATTATATTAGGTAAATTAAAATGAGTTTAGCTGTAATAGTTTTCACAACGTACGTTCTGCGTGTTGTAAGAGGAACCTAAATCTGTGATAGCTAATCTTGGGTACCGCTATCACTTATTTGTACCCTAGAAATGCTCTTACATGCCTCGGATTTCTGATGCATGTTCGAGCTCACTACCTCTTTTTATGGGGAAGCAAGGGACAGCTGATGATGATGATAATGAATTGAAATCTATTATATTGTTCCAAAGAATAACCTCATTTAAACAATGTTTAGTTCATATTTGCTTCAGTTTATTAATGAGAATGGAAAAAAATGAATAAGAGTTTTACGGATTTATGATTACCAACATTTTATTTTTCAAAAAGATTTTTTCATATACCAAAATATCTCCAAAAAAGTTTTTATTTGTTTATTCTTAAAAAAAATAAGTTATAATTGTTCCATTACTTCTTTTTCTTTAAAATTTTAAAACTTATTTAAATCCTAAATGATTCCAATATAATTAATTTAAAATAAATTATAACCTTTTTGTGCTTGAAGAAACTTATCCTGTTCTGCAAGAGTATTGGCATAAGGGACGTAAACCATTTCTTTAAATTCAGGATGTTTTTCAACCCAATTGAAGGCTTCTTCCCATTCTTCAGAAGCTACAAAAAGTTCAATAATTTTTTCAATGTTTCCCATTTTCCTGAAAATTAAATTTTGGTATTTTATACATCTATAGTAAATAAGGGGAAAAAATGCAAATTTTGCATCAAAATTACATGAAAAATTACATAGCTGTGCTAGAAAATTATTACATTTACTACTGAAAATATTTTAAGCTAAAAACAAACGAAATATATTATATAAATGAATGACATAAAATGAAGGAGTCCAAAAAGAAAAGAAAAGAAATCTTCATAATACATATAAAATGATAACTAATTAAATATCATCCATTTCAAGAGCTGTAAATCTATTTCTGAATGATCTATAAACCTCTTAAAGGTATAAAACAAATAAATATTGCATAAAAGTAAAACAAAAGTTAAAACAACGATGTCAAAGTCTCGAGTAGAAAATCCAACCCTATATAAACTGAAAAAAAAAAGCACACACATGTAAAAACTTTTCTTACTTGTAAATCTCTGTAGCAAAATTATAAGCTTCCAAGTTTTTCAGATGTTCGGCACAAGCCAAGAGGCACTCCTCATCTGCCTTATCTAACTTCCTTCCAATATCGACCAACCTTAAACATAGATTATATTTAGCTTTTATAAGAAATTTAAAGCTGATAAATAATGTATGGTTTAAGAGAAGAGAAAATTATTTACGGTTATTGTAATGAAACAAACTAATGTTCTAATAAAAGTACATTAAATTTAGAAGGGTGAGAAAAAGAGCAATGCTAAAGATGTCTGCCACATTTACTGGTTTACATTGCTAAAAAACATTTAATAATTTCAAAATAAATGTGAAAATTGTGTAACTAAATTCTCTTTGTTAAGATTCCATTATTAAAAACAATTAATCATCACATAATTTTATAATTATAATATTCTCATTCTAAGAAGATCACGGACTGAAAATGTCAATAACAAACAAAAATACTCTCTAGCAAATTCCTACATAATCTCTCTTTTGTTCCCAAGCTGTCAATTAATCCAAAATTAATTCTTATAATGCTCTAAATCCATTTCCTTTCCCCTCCCACACTAAAACAAATTCATCCCAAACTTGCTTATCTCCTCAATTTCACTATCTTGGTATTTTATACTTTATATTTCTATATCTTAGGATCCAATCTTCAATGCCATCTAATAATTCTCCTCTCACCGCTCTAATTCATCATCTCTGAAAGTTTGAAATACTCTAAGCTAAGCTAATGAAAAACGATACCAGAAGTCATACACCTACTTTAAACATAAAGAACTTCAATCTTCCATTAAGCAACAGCAACAAATTTTAAAGTATTGTATTGTCTACTTTTTGTCGTATTAATTGTACCCCGAGACAGCAACCACACCATGGCCACAGTCGACTTACTCTCCTAGAACAACCTTAATACGCTCTAAAAGCAGGTTACACCTTAAACAATCAATAGCCTGAAGGGATAACATCAACTTTAATTACAAAAATACCGTTAACTGAAAAAAGAAATAAATAAAACAAAAAAAATGAAAAGCAAGGCATAAAAAATTCATGCAAACCACAGCCCAATGAGATGATTCCACCAGCAATGCAACCTAAAACCCAACACACCATCACACGAAACAACCTTTAAAAAAAAAAAATAATTTCGATTATTACTTTTTGCTAAAATTACCTTATCTCACTAATGTTGATCATCTTGTCTTTCCATTAAACCCAATAAGCCCTTGGATCTCCTTCAAATTTTAAATATATCTTCAGGATTTTTACACTAAAAGAGATTAACCCCCTTCCCGTTTCTTATTCTATCTAAAACAAATTTTACACTACTTATTTATTTATAATTTCTTTTACTTATTCCTTCCATTTCAGGTCTTCTTTGCAAAACTGATCAAAATTCTTCCATACGTAAAAAACTATTTGAATCTTTAGTTAATACCTTAAATTCCTATATACAGTATTTCCATATGTATATCCTTCCTTTTATTTCAGCAAGGCCATCTCCCTGCACGTCTCCTTCTATATTCATTGATCTTTATTTAACGAGGCCAGACTCCTTTTTCACAACTATTTTTAATTTCGATCCTAGCCCCAAATCTTCCTTATCCTTATTCATAGCAGTATTATCCTTAATTGTATTAAATCTATTGTTAAGAACATTGTGTCTCTATCATTAGTAAATTTATTCCCTCAAATAATAATAATAATAATAATAATAATAATAATAATAATAATAATAATAATAATAATAATAATAATAATAAATACATGTCTGTCCATCCATTTTCTCCCATGATTTCGATAGCTTTTAGTGTTTCACCGGCTGATAAATACATTTCTGCAGCAGCTCTTGGTTCATTTATGTTTTTGGCCCACTCGGCCTTTTTCTTGATCAGCTGTTTTCTATCTGCTGTGTCATCCGATGTCAGATATTCCTACAGAAAATTATTATTATTATTATTATTAAAGCAACGAATAAAGTGAATTAAATGCACAATGTATAACGAAAATAACAGAACATATGAGTAAAAATTATAAAATGCACATATTCAATGTTCGGAGATTGATGAATATACTTTTAAATTTGAAGAACAAAGATTTGAAAATAATATGTGGGTAGTCAGTTATAAAATTATGCAAAATTTTTTAAGAGAAAATATTTTCCAGACATTTTTTTTAAAGCCCTTGGAAAATCTAAAGAGGTATTAGTTAAAGAAATGGATACTGAAGTAAAAAAAATTCTTTCAGTTGTTAAAGGAAAAACTCGATTTAAGTTAAATATCAATACAAACTATTATACACATGAATTCTGATTAGTAAACTTTTGATTCGAGAAAACTGCCCTTTATGGCTGTTGAGATCCTTTTTTTTTAGGCTTTTATAAAGTGTTACAGTTAAAAAGCTTACTTGAGCCAAATCAAACATTCTCAAATCCGAATACATATCCATTGCTGACTGGCTATTTCCTGATTTTTTGTACAATTGAGCAGCTTCAGAGAATCTTCCTTGGTGAGCTAAAATGTCTGCCATAAAAGCATCATCATCAAAATCACCACGATATCTCTTTTCCTACAAATTAATTGCAAAGTATTATAATAAAGTGTTTATGTAAGGAAATCTATTTTTCCTCTATTATCATATTTTTCCGCATGCTATAAGTGACAAACTGCTTTTCTTTGCCAATAACAATTTAAACAATGGCTTTAGCATACCTCGATAGATTGAATAAGACCAACGTAGTTAAGGTTTTTAGTTTTCATAAAGGCCTTTAAAGCTACATCATAATTATGATTCTCAAGTGCAGCATAAGCCAAAGAATCAAAATCACCTTCAGTCACACCTAAACAAGCAATAGTATAAGCCTCTCTGAAAAGAAAAATTAATATATATTAGCATATTTTTTTCCCATGAACATTTTATTTAATCCATTTTTACCAAGTATATAACTTAATGAACGTCTTTCTTAAACGAATATCATGAACTTCGAGTATAAGGCAAAGTATACTAACAACACATCGTTACAAATTACAGGTAAAAAATTTCTGAGCAAAACATATTTTTTACGAGAGGAAAAACTTACTCAAACATTTTTTTATCCAAGTACTGGTACATAGGAGCCGATTGAGGAACTTCGATAGTCGACATATTGTAGATATGAAGGCAAAATATTTTGCTACCACTAAAACCAACCACAAATCCCTGTTAATATATAAAGATAATTTTAACATAATAAACAAAAAGTGAAAAAAAATTACAATCCAGTGCATATTTTAAATAGGTATTGCAAAATATTTAATCTCATTTTTAAAAATATACAACAGTTTGCAAAATTTCTCAAGCTTCCTAATGTGATGTTTAGTCAACATATGTATGTCTAAAGTTTAATAATAATAATAATAATTATAATAATAATAATAATAATAATAATAATAATAATAATAATAATAATAATAATAATAATAATAATAATAATAATAATAATAATAATAATAATAATAAGCGTACCTGCAACTTCTGCTGATGGGTTGGAAAACTGGATGCTTTAATATTAAGCATGTTATTACCAGAGAAGCAGAGCATGTTTTCACAATTGGTGTTCCAAGCAACGCTATTAGCATTTGGTTCCTGCAAAGAATTTAATAGCAACATTTATTAATTATTGACATTTTTAAGATAAATATTTATGTGAAAATTTTTATTTAGATTTATCATTAGATAAATTTTTAATTTACTAAGTAATTAAGAGATTTTTCATTTTTAATGTAATAAAAACCTTTAAATTTACAAACAGTTACTGAAGAAAATAACTTTTCAGATAATTTTACAAAAGTCTAAAAATAAGTTAAATGAAAAATAAAAAATTAACACGCAAACTAAAATAAAACTACCTCATATTTTAGTTCTTTCTTATCAACATCATAAACTAGTAAGTTATTATGTTCATCAACAACAGCCAATTGCTTTCTTGAAGTACTCAAATCCAAACAACGAATGGCAGAAGGGACTTTGAGAACCATTACTGGAAAAGCATTATCGAGAAAAATCTTCAAAATCTGCATAAAAAACAAAAAGAAAAACAGGTCCACTAGGTATAATAGACCTGCAAACAATCGTAGGTGATGCAAAACTAAATTCTAACACATAAGAGAAAAATATAAAGGTCTATCTTAGTCTACTATAACAACAATTAAAATGTATTTAAATATTAGCGTAAGATATCTTATGATTATAAAATTAACTTAAAAACATTTTAAGCACTGGATAAATGAAGATGATGATTAATGATGTTCCATTATTATTATTATTATTATTATTATTATTATTATTATTATTATTATTATTATTATTATTATTATTATTATTATTATTATTATTATTATTTAGTGATGCGACAGTATCCGGCCGGATATTATTTTCAATATCCGACCGACCTACCTATAAGGAATTGATCACTTTTTCCTTAAAATTTTGAAAACAGTTTCACACAAAATAATTCATTTATTAGCTTTGAAGATATTAAGCCCCAAATTTCGTACATAACTGCAAGAAATAGTTGTATATACAAATGTAATGGATGAATAATTGTTAATTTTTTTTATTATTATTAATGAATGGTTCTTTTTGCAAAAATCTAGACCAATAATAGTCTTTAGAATGAATCTGACATTGAAATTTATGCATCTTTGTATACTTTATACAACTTACTTGCAGTAATAAGTTTTATATATATTATGTAAGAGATATTTTCTTTACACATGATGTAATTTACTATGTATAGGTATACATAATATTATGATAGGCAAAGATTCATGAAAAATACATTAATGAAACCTAATTAACTTAAGGGACAAGTTCAATGTTAAACCCAAAAAATTCAAAATTTAATCTAAATTTTTTTTTTATAATTCATTTAGTTATAGATTTATCGAAGTAGATTTAATTGGTCGTTACAGTATTCTGATACAGAGCATTTTTCTGTATATCCAACAGTTTGACATCTGCTCCTAATGTGAAGTGCCGGTTTTGAGTGACTCTCAAACTCGAAGAAAAATTTTTTTAACATTTTGCATTTAGATTTAAAAGTTTTAGGCTTATGCCTTCTTAGCTACTCTAAATCATTTTCAAAATTAAAAATAAAAATACCTCAATGTAGATTTTTGTTCAAATTCTTGAAGGGTGAAAATTGTCAAAATTATTATTTTTTTTTTTTTTAACTATTCATCCAATTTTTATGAAATTTTCAGAGTAGATTGAATTGAATTAAGTGAATTAGCGAAATTGAATTGAATCAATTTAAGGCAAATTTTCCATATACCTAACAATTTCACTTCTGAACGTCATTGTGCTAGCCGTTTCAAATAGGACATGGCTTGCCCAAAGGGAAAAGGTCTGGATATGTAGAAAAATGCCTAGATAAAAGTTGGGTAACTCGCTAAATTCTATTTACTCTGATAATCTCCATTTGAAAAAACAAAAAAGAAAAAACACCCAAATGAATAAAAAAAACATTGGAACAAATTTTTATTTTTACAAAAATTTCTACCCTCTTCCAGAAAAATTGTTAAAAAAAAAATGTATTGAAGTTTTACAGCTCGCCCAATTACATCTACACCGAAAATGTCATAAAAATCAAATAGATAGTAATAAAAAAAAAAAAAAAATTTAAAATTTTCATAGGCAATTTTTTGAATTTAAATTTATAAAAGTTGCAATTTTTATTATTTAATAAACAAAACAAAAGATTCCTAATCATAGTGTGGTAATTTAGTTTTTTTTGTTTTTTGTCTCATAATTTCTTTTTCTTTTTTTTAGGTTCAGGGTTAGAAGAATGAAGAACGTCTATCAAAACGGAATGCAGAGCAGTATATTTATGGGTGTGAAGTGAAGGGGGGAATTTTTTATTTTTTTATTTAATGTAATGTATAGAGTGAATAAGTTATTTAAAAGAAAATAATGTTTTTCAGTGAGAATAAGTCTTAAAATTTAGTTTTCAATTACAAAGAAGTTATTTTTTGCCAAAGGAACTTTTTTTTTTTTGAACTTTAGCTTCCAATTACAAAGGATTTATTTTACTAATTGTGACTGCACACTGGATGATTGGTGATTTACTTTATAAAGATTAAAATTTTATCAAGCTTGAGTCATTTTTGAATTAAGGTATTTTATTTTTTATTTTTATTATTATCAGTTTATTTTTATTATTATTTTTATCATGACTTATTATTATTAATTATTATTATTATTGCCACTACTATAAATTTTTTTAAATAATTATTATTATTAATATCATAATTCTGTAAATTATTATTATTCTTACTATAATTCTATAAATAATTATTTAATTTATTACCATTATTATTTTCTTTATTATATATATATATATATATATATATATATATATATATAATATTTATATTTATATATATATTATATATATATATATATATATATATATATATATATATATATATATATATATATATATATATATATATATATATATATATATTTATATATATATATATATTTTTTTATTTATATATATATTATATTTTTTATATATTTTATTTATATATATATATATATATATATATATTATGATTGCTTAACGTATCAATTTTTATTTACATTATTATTATTATTATTGTTTTTTTTTGCTTAACATATCAATATTTATTATTAATATTGTTGTAATTATTATTTTTATTTTATCATTATTATTATTAGTTTTATGATAGTAACTCTGGCTATTAATATTAGTATTCTTATTATTATTATTATTATTACTATTATTATTATTATTCTTATTGTTAAGTTAATTAACATTATTAAAATTTTTAATATTATTATTATTATTATTATTATTATTATTATTATTATTATTATTATTATTATTATTATTATTATTATTATTATTATTATTAATATTATCATTCTTATTTTGCTTTTTGCTTATGAATGCTCATGCTTATGCTAATTATTATTATTATTATTATTATTATTATTTTTATTTTCTATATCATTGCTTGAAAAAAAAATGAATGTTTATGGATGGTGTTTTTTTTTCTTCTTCCAGTTTGTATTGCTGGGAAGAAAAAAAAACTGAACGAAACCCCGTCCAGTTTTTTTGGTTTGGCTTGACTGAGCTGAGAAAAGAGCTACTCCCTACCCGGATTGTTTCCCCGAGAAGAGGCTGAGGGCGGCTAAGGGAAATCTATTGTTTCCCCGAGTGGAAACTGAAGGCGGTGGATCACATTCTGTTGCTCCTCTGAAGGAAAGTCCCATAATTGAAGCACCCTGAAAGAAATCCCCTGAAAACCCCCCACTGAATTCCCCGAAAGAGCCCCCACTGAATTGAGAACCCCTGAAATCCCCGAAAGAGCCCCCACTGAATTGAGAACCCCTGAAATCCCCCAAAAGAAACCCCTGAATTTCCTTGAAAAAGTAACCCCTGGAAAATAATTCCAGAAAAAGAGACCCCTGAACCCCCCCCCCCATTTATATTGTATTGGATATTGTATTTGTATATGAAAAGAATTTGGGAGGGTAATATTACATTAAGGTAATTATTGTACATAAATTTATGACATTTAAAGTGAATGAATTGCTATTTTGATTTTTTTTTTTTTTTTGTACTATTATTTTTATGTCTTATGATATATTTACTTCAATTTTTTTGCTTTGGTACTATTATTTTTGTGTCTTATGATTTATTTATTTGAATTTGTTTCTTTTGTACTACAATTTTTTCGGTCTTATAAATTACTTATTTGAATTTTTTTTCTTTTGAACTATTATTTTGTGTCTTATAATTTGCTTATTTGAGTTTAATTGAGCGTATTCTAAATTGCTTAGTTCTTTTTTGCATTTATTTAATATTTGCTTTCTTATATGTAAGTTTGCACGTTTATTTTTTTTGACAATTGACGATTTAATAAAGGGCATTTGGTACTTTTATTTCTATTTCTAATTTTTTAATAAACTTACAAAATTGTGTTATTTTTTTTCCTTCGGTTTTCCTGCTAGAGAGCCACACGCACTTACTTTAAATTGTAGTTAATTTTCATAACTGCCACAATAGCTCACTATTAATTACAGAAATTTATTAATTTTTAAAATATTGGAGAATGGATATTAATATGCCTAAACTTATTAAATAATTTTAACAAAAGTTTTAGATTCACAAACTGTGGTGCAAAGATAGGGATAGCTTTTCAAGTGAAAGACTTTTCATTTTTGAGCTGTACATGTTGCCAACATGGTTAAATACACTCTCACTAAAGACACTAAATAAAGAGGAGCATAAGCATTTTCTTGCAAGGTCTCACAGATACGATATATCTTAAGGTTCTTAAATTTAATATACTTAGTGGCTATACTTGTAAACTAATAGAGTTGATATGCTTAAATGCATCTTTAGTGGAAAGTGTTACCATATAAACTTGTTAACATATGATTTGAAAGTTAATATAATAGATTAGAAGACTGCTCAGGCTAGACGGTTAACCGGTCCCCAACTGAAGCAAAAGTTTTTAAACAGGATTATCTGGCTTCCAGTCAATTATGCCTAAAGTTACAATGTTGTTATTATTATTATTATTATTATTATTATTATTATTATTATTATTATTATTATATTATCATCATCTTACCTGCCCATTTTTCAACCCAAGAAGAAGCCCTTCTCTATCAGCAGGACCTCCAACAACTTTAATATATCTTATAAGAGATTCCATTATCCATTCTCTTTCTTTGGTTCCATTAAAGTTGAGACACTGAAGCCTTTTTTCCTAAAATGAAAATAACATTTAACAATGTAAAATTTTTATGAAAGAAACTAATTTTATATTTTTACAATGAAGAAAAATAATTACGGAAGATAAAGTTTTCAATTAATAAGAAAATTGATTTAAAAAAATAAGAAAATTCACTTCAAAAGTTATATTTCATATTAATGACTAATGAGAAAGCATAAGAATCATGTTATATATTTAATAATGGTTTCAAGCGAGTTAATCCAAATAATACAGTTCATATATTAACTAACAGGCCAATTAAGGTACGAACTATAATCTAAATAAAGTTTCATTTAATAACCTCAAGTAAATTACCTGACACAAAACGATGTGATTTGTGCAAACAACAAGCAAATTGCAATCGAGCTTCTTGTTAATTTTATCCCGCACCCTGTAATGCATATCTGTTGCCTCTTGCGAATATAATTCGTAGATTATCACTCTTTCAGGAAGTTGAACCTTTAAAAAATTTTTTTTTTAAAAGTAATCAGCTAAGTACATGAAAATATTACTATTAGCAAAAACATCTTTATTTCACATTTAAACTACATAACTTACTGCTAATCTATGTTTATATATTGCAATTTTCTTCACTAGGTCTCTACATTTTATTCTAACTTTCTGGTCTGTAATCAAATGCTGAATGATAACATCAGTCATATTTTCTCTAAATGCATATCTCTCCCTGTATAGGCCATGAACTGTTGAAAATATTAACTGGTAATATGCAATTGTTCCGTCTTGACAACCCAATGCCTAATGTAGAGAATAGGAAAAGTTATTCACTTTAAAAGAAACCAAATTAATGAAATTAATAATTATGTTACCAAAAAGAATTTATCTTTAAATCGAAAGGTAATACAAAAATCACTATTTTTTA
>JABUQX010012791.1:0-2500 GCA_015478945.1 Trachelipus rathkii | reverse complement strand
AAGAAAAAAGCTGGGATATTTGATGGCCCACAATACGGACACTCCTCCGTGATTCGGCTTTGCTACAACAATGACTGTGTTAGAGGCAGAGCGTGGAATTTGTTTTTCAGATGTAGCACAGATTTTTCTGGGAACAGAAAAGCCGAGAACCACTAACATTGTACAGGGACTGCTAGACAGTTTTCAATCTCATGGATGTAGAATGAGTATAAAGTTGCACACTACTTAACATTCTCACCTAGCAATTTCCGGTAAACCTAGGGCCCGATCGTTAGTGATGGCAGGGTGAACGCTTCCATTCAAATCTAAAGTTCATGAAAGACCATTACGCAGGCAAGTGGATATTCAATATGATGGCCGAACTATTGTTGGAGCTGATGAGGCGGATTATTTGCAGACGCTATGCACAGTTAAGATCGGCTAGCGAAGAGAAAGTTACTACCATCGTAGTATGTTTACATTAACTAACCCATTCCTTCTATTACATTCATTGTTCCCATTTACCCTTATATGCATAGTGTATTATATGTTTAACATAGTATCTATCAAAGGACATGTATTCATATCATGTGTGATTTGGTTCTCTCCTCATAATCCAATATAGTATATCATATTATATATATATATATATATATATAATATTATATTATATATATATATTTATATACTTAGGTCTATATCTATATATATATTATTATTATATATATATATATATACTATATATATATATATATATATATAATAATATAATATATATATATATATATATATATAATATATATAATATATATATATATAATATATATATCCCGATAATGTGACAGAACGCCCTCTTGAAAAAGGTAAAATCATAAAATTTTACAAATCTGTGTTACACACAATATCTCACAAATGCGATGTGATACGCAAAAACCAATTACATTTTTGGAATCAGGAATCAGCACATCAATAATTTCAATTGCGAAACCCCGTCCAAGAGAAGTTTCATGTTTACCAGTGTTATTATTATTATTATTATTATTATTACAAAAATTTACTCTTTACGACACGTATGATAAAACTTTCCCATGTGGAAAACATGCAAAACAATCTCAGAAAAGAGGTCAATGAATAAATGGCTGACTAAAGCATTACTAACCTCAATTAGACAAAAACACAACCTACATAAAAGTGCTAAGCTGGGGACTATACCGATGCATGTTTACACAGAATACTCCTCCTATACACTTAAAAAACTAATAAGAAAATCCAAAGCTAGTTTCTTTGCTGATAAGTTCAACCAGACTCAATCCAACCCACGTTCCCAATGGAGCATCATTAACGACATTTTAAACCGACACAATAATCAAAAAACAAAAATAGAACAATTAAAAATAGGTGATGAAATAGTCAAGAATAAGCAACGCATAGTCAATGAATTGAACTCCTACTTTACTACCGTAGGGGCAGCTTTAGCAGCCGAAGTTCCAGAAACAGAGAGGGTCTTTCGATTATTTAAGACCACACGAAGGGCAGAACTTTGCATTCGAAAGAATATCAACCTCTGACGTTGAGTGTGTTATAAATGGTCTCATGAATAAAGGCTCTGACCTTCAGAGTGTCCCGAACTGGATATACAAACACTGCAAAAAAGAAATCTCACCTATTTTAGCCTCTCTCTATAACAATTCAATTGACTTACACCACTATCCAACTGACTTAATTGCAAAAGTTATCCCTGTTCCCAAGAGCTCTTACACCTCCCTTCCGAAAAAACTCTTTCCTATGTTCAATCCTTCATACAACTGTAAAATCTTTTGAAAAAATTAGTCCATTGCTCAACTTACTAATTACTTGCTGTTAATGGGCTTCTCTCACCAAAATCATTTGGCTTCACCAAAAACGCAACACAGAGGAGTATCTCTTATCGTGAATATCAAAAACTTATACAAAGACTAAATGAAAACAAAACATGTGTACTTTACTAGTTAGATTTCTCGAAAGCTGTCCGAGTACATATTAAGTGGTGCGTGCGCGACATACCTCCTAACTATCCTGTGTGAGAGAGACTCATTCTCTCCTAGTTTAAGTCCTCAGAGCGAGATGTATGTATCTAGTCCATATATTTCTTGACCCGAACACAATATGTCAGCTTATAGAGAACACATTCTCCACATCATTTGCCTCAATTTCCCACGTGTCCCTCAGGGCTCCATACTTGAGCCACGTTCTTTAATATATATACAAATGACTTTCAAAATGTCGACGAATTCAATACACATATATCTGCAGATGACACTGGCGCAATCTTAATATCAGACCTAATATAAACACACTTAACGACAAAGTAATAAAATGATTTAAAAAACATTTAACGATGGGTAAGCAACAGACCTCCCCAAATCTAGCAAAAACAAATACCTTAGTGATAACAAATTCAAAAGGAACCTATGTCAACTAAATGTAAGAGCAAAAGATTATAATTATAAATCGGCTATCGCCTGCCAAGTTATTAGGTGTT
>JABUQX010012790.1:50000-67510 GCA_015478945.1 Trachelipus rathkii | reverse complement strand
TATATAATAAATACTCTTATATATTCGAAATTATTTATATAATTAACTCGATATATCCTTGAATCATGATTTCCATATTTAATATAAATGACAATCGATGATGATTTAAGTATTATTATTATACACTTTCTTCCTCTAATAAGGTAATATATTTTGAAATGTTGAATCTCTTCAATAGGTCAAGTTTTAATTGTAGAAGATATACTTAATAAAATATTTATAATAATATATAAATAAATTATTATGTAAATAAGTAATTAATTTATTTATTATTATCTTATATATAAATTATACAAATTTCATTAAATTTGAGATATTTGAAAATATTCGTTAATATTTGTGATTTTAATTGCAAAGTTATTTTTTCTTGGTTACCGTTTTTATATCGTTTAAGATTTTGATTTATCCTAATTGCGAGAGTATATTATCATATGATATCATTATATATTTATCTTTACGTTATTTTGGACCATCCAATAATATTAAAGTTATTATAATATGTTATTTAATAGTTATTAATATAGTATTATATTTTATTTACTATATTAAGATACTTATTTAGTCATAATTTATATTCATTTACATTATAAATCAGTATAATTATATTATAATTTTTAATTATATGTTCTATTCATTTAATATATATATTAATAAATAACCTACATTATTCTTAGTTATGATATTTTTTTATATTATATTTCTTATCTATGAACAGTTATATACTTTATATCTTAATTACTATTTTGATTCCTGAAATATATAAATAATTTCTTATAATATTAAATAATTATATCTTCTAGTCTTATATAATATTATATTATTCTATATTTCATATATTATTATTACGATATACTAAATAATATATATATTAATAATTGACATTATTAATATTTAGACTAGACGTCTTAAAAGTTTTATTTAATAATAATATATTTTAAAAAGGAATAAATATTAAAATTTACTTCTATTAATAAAATTTAATAATTTACTATTATTACATTTATATAAAAATTTAATATATATAATTTTAATATCTTGATCCAATAATTCTACAATAAAACCGGGACATTGCGTTAATCTAAAGGATGAATAGTATGCCGTATCCGAAATGGCTCTTAAATATTATTTACAATAAATCTTAATTGAAAAACAAGGTTTACTAAGATTTTCGGTTTCCTTCTCTTGTTTTTAAAATCATTACATTGGTTAGCGTCCTGGGAATTAATACAAGAAAAATAATAGTTATTAAATAAAACTTAGTGGACAACAATTATGTAAACCAAATCATAATAAATAATTAAAATGATTTGGAGATAAATAACAATATACTTCTCTCCTTGACTTCCCAGTTATAAATATGACTAAAGAAAATCGGATTTATCATTATAACGTCATTTTTTCAAAATCTTTAACCTCCTAAATTTAGGACATAACACATCATTGACAGTTTTTAACATTTATTAAAATTAAGCGGAGAGTTACAGCGGCGCAAGGAAACTGCTCACACTTAGACACTCCCTCGCCCAATCAAGTTACAGCCTCTGAACACAAAATACAATAACAATAATTCCATAAATATATTGAAAAACTATCTTAATAACCTTATACACTTCTATAATGGGTAACCTCAACGCGTTAATAAGAATTCTACATAAAAATATGGCGCGAAACCTATGATAAGGACACACATAACGAGACATCTTACTTTAGCTCAGAAAATATAAACACCTTCTCAACTCCGTAAATAAAGAATCAAAACAAGATACGGGAAGGTTATACGTTTACCGGCATAAGCAAAACTTGCTTGAATAAGGCCCTGGTAGCAAAGACTAGTAGATAAACAGCTTTACAAACAGATGCAAGCTATCTTCTCTTTCGTACGAGCTACATAACTCATAAAACAGAGTAAGGTGTTATCATATTATTTAAAGCGGAATTCGAGCTAGGCAGATGATTTTCGATTATTGATGTTACAATGAGCATAAACAAATTTGGTTTACGCTTTGCAAACAAGCTTATCGTTTATATATATTGACATATTATGTTAAAGACAAAGGCCGATCTAGTTGACAATTGAAAGGTAATCACTTGATCGTGTGTGGTGGTGCATTGATACGGTATGGAAATTGGCGGAAGGACTATTTATGTAATATTGTTAGCCTGTGAGAAATATCCTTTATGATCATCTCACTCTGACAGCTGAGTTGGCGCTGAGTGCTTACCAACGTAGGAGGCTTCGCAGCCGTGCCAAGCAATAAATTTTTATAAAAATGAGCAGAAGCTTACGGAGGAGCCAGCAGGGACAGTTTTCTTTTTCCTGTGAGATTACATGGTTCAAAGTATGTTTATATGTTTGTGTGAAGAATTTTGGAAAATTAATTTGATTAGTAATGGTAGGGTAAAAATATTAATAAGAAAATGAGAAAGATCTTTGAATAAAAATATATATATGAATGTAAGTTCGTAGAAAGTGCAAAAGGAAGGTATAATGTTTTAATTTTGGAACTGAAGTTCACTCTATAGATAACAAAGGTACCAATATCCTCTAAAGCAGTAGTTATTGTATTTATTAAATAATAGCTGAAATGGAGGAAAGAAAATTTGATCCAAAAGTTGCACATAAAAACGAAATATTTCATGCTGGGCATAAGTATGTAAGAGGTACCGTTTAAAATGAAAGCTCTGAATACAGTAAGTTATTAAATGCTTATTGGCCATTTGTAACAGTGATAGGGATTTGATTGACTTAAATAAAGTTTAGAACTATATTAAGTCCAGTTTGAAACGTTTTCTTTACTAATAAATATTGAGATAATTTCGTATCTAAGTTGGAGTAATTCTTTATTTACTTAATATAAGTAACACAAGTCCAGAATTAAGGAGAGTGTGTTGTAGCATATCTTAACATTTTTCAACCTCTGTGCTGAGTGTAAATGATGTTTGGGTAAGATTTGGTGTAAATTTTTATAAATAAGCCTTATAAAACCGATTTGTATGAATCTATATTTTGCTATTACTGATAAATCAGCTAAGAATGGATTGTCATACCCTGATAAACAGTTTTATGTAAAAAGAGATTGGTCTTAAAATAGAAGGGTAACAAATTAAGTTTAAAATTTCCTAATTCCGAGAGAGAGAAGTATTTGTTCATTTTTAGTAGTGCATTCTGTCTTGATGGATTTAATAGCATTAGCTAGAGAATAACACTATTTATTAATTTAATATCAAATCATCATAAAGAGTATTTATGATAATGAAGAATTAGTCAGTTCATACAAAGAGTGATCAAAGAAGAAATAGGTATCTTGGATTGAATTTTTCCTTAATCTTTAAAAAGGGTTTCCAAACTCTTCATTTGGAGTCAAAAATAATTGGGTGGAGCCAGAACAGAATCAAAAATAATTGTTTCTCGGCTACTAAAAAAAACAATATTCACCGGCATCATCTACAGTAATTTGTTGGTGTAAAAGAGAGATCGCGCAGACAACTTCCAACAAGAATGGAGACGCTGTAAGTCCCATTAAGACAAACATTTCAATTTGTTAACATTTAAAGGTGGGGGAGATAGAACAGTGTTTGAACTTGGTAACGATTTTTTTATCAGTGTATTTCATTGTATTGTGAGGCTGGATATGTGATAAGCGAGGAGCTAAGAAAAATTTAGCTAAAATTGTAGTTTTGTGTGTGTTTGTTAGGCTGTCAGGTTTGTCATTAATATGAGGGAACCTGAATTTATCATTTTAAATGTGAATTTTTTGGTTAAGAAGCCAATAATAAAACGCGCCAGGGGGAAGCCAAGGGTGCAAAATGCACGCTATTTAAGAGTGTGATTCAGATAATGTGGTTTTAACTGTTATCTTTTCAAGTTATTTTTAGTAAGCTTTTCTCAGAAATCGAATTTTTAATTTTAGTCCTTTCTAAGTGAGTGATAAAATTAATAGGCGGCACCATTATCTCTGTATCTTATGAAAACTTGGTTATGTTAATCTGGAAGATATGAGATTTTATTTTTATTGGAAATAACCTATTTTGGTCAGAAAAACACTATCTGCCTTCACTCAGGCTTTACAATATAAATGAATGAATGCGTGCACCCTGTTTTTCAATTGCTTTTAGAAGTAGTAAATCGGACTTTGGTTAATCCAAAAGTGAGAATATTTTTAACAGGATTTAAAATCGTCAAAATGCTTATGGGGGCCAATCTTGTTTCTCCTCTCTCCTGAGAGAAGTAGGGCGTCGCCAATTAAAATCTTCAGAATTTTATACCTTATGACTCAAGCTATCTTCTAGTGAATAGTAAGCCATATAATAGTTTTACAAAAAACAATTCCCCGAAATATTTTACGAAACTTATTTATAACAAAGGCAAACTGAAGAAATATAAACCCAGACCCAACAATCTTTTCTCATTAATTGACACAAACTAAAAAAAGAAGAAAAAAATAATTTATTTGACCAGTAAAGAAAATCATCCATAAGATTTTAGCATTGAAGAGGACATAACTTAGAACTGTAATGGCCTTTCGCTTTACAAAAGTAATTCACACGTCGTAGTGGCTAGCGAGTTACTATCGACAATTTATTGGATTATACAAAAATAAAAGTTCAAATAATGATAACTTCTATGCGGAACGCTGCAAACAACATGCATAGCAATCGTGTTGATATTGTGAAATGCTATAGCTATAGGCTTTTTCTTTACTAAGGACTTTATAATAGTCAATATATAGTCGAGGATTCCCAATTTAAATTATTGTTAACAAGGAGTATAACCTATAAAATTTAAGGAAGCAACAAGCATAATCATAATAATAATAATTATAATAATAATTAAATGAATTAATTATATTAAAATAAATAAATAATAAATATAATAATTAATAATAATAATAATAATAATAATAATAATAATAATAATATAATAATAATTAATAAATAATAATAATAAGTATATCACTGTGAGGAGCCAACAATAGGAAATTTAATATCAAGTTGTGGTGGAGTTTAATATCAAGTTGTGGTGGAGTTTAATATTAAGATAATGACGCTCCAATTTTTCAACTTTCTAAGATTGGCTCTAGTTTTGAGATACAGGTGTAACAAATCTTCAATTACATTAATAACAACCGACCGCCAACTTGGTTTAGGTTGTAACATAATTCACAAAAAAAACACGAAAAGAAGCATATAATGCGAAAGATTGTGAAGCGTTGTGTTGGGATGAATTGCTAATAGGTTCAATACCATTTCAAATTCTACAATGAAATCACAATTAATGCATTACAAATCGCCGTCTCTATAGGATTGTCTTCTGTGTGCAGATTGTGGACAATCACGGTTGAAATGGTCCTCCAACAATTACGCTCTCGCCATCGAATGTGGGTATATCCCATCTTGCACCTTGGTATCTTTTGTCTTATCTATCACCAGCTTTGAATAATACTTTGATGGAGACAGCCTTCATCCCCTTGTTCCTGCCACTATAACATCCTAGATTTATCCGGAAACCGAACGAAAGTGGACTATGTAGAAAGTGACTTTTATGCTCAATATTAGCATTCAATCAAATCTTTTAAAGCAGAGTCGTGATGGCACATTTTCTGTCGAAATGTTCTCAATTTAGTTGGCCAGATTTATGGTTGGGCCCAAACAAGTTCTGACAACCTAAGCCACCAAAGAGACTTTTCGAGGCAGTAAAATAGCCCGCAAATATCAGATTAATGGAACTTTTCAATTTTATCGCTATTTTGAAATATTCTAATTAAAACTTTTATCCTATTTAAAAGGATTCCAAGACTCTAGAATTAATTAAAATCAAATCAAAGTTTCTAATACTTTAACACGATTATAATTTGAACCACATATAACCATCCTTTGTCTATGGGCACTAAACAAATTATAGCATTTAATCAAGTGTCTAGTTTGTATGTGGAGCCTGAGGTGGGAAAGATAATTATGTTTACCGCGGTGTCTGTTCATAGGCATTTTGGTACCACTGAAATTTGATATTATGCTGGTATCTTCAGTTATACTTTGTTCCCCTAGCAAGCCCATACAACTTTTTACCAGTGGTCTCCTTTAGCCCTACTATCCCACAACCATATGAAACAAGGGTACTTAGTATATGCGCTTTGCTGCCCAAGTAAAGATTTATTATATACAAAATCAAAACGCAATATTGGACCACCCATGTGGTCTAATTTATATCTAAACTTCTGCAAGATCATCGCTTAATATTTTCCTGTGTGCCTACTATTCTTTGTTTTTTTGTTTATATGGACATATTTGGACCACTGCATGATCGCAATGGCGCAAATAGTTCAATAGAAAGCAACAAAAATGTACTTTCTCACAGGCTTTCCTTCGTGAACTTTATTCTAAGACAATCGGCCCAATCTTTCCTGGTCGGTTATTTAGGTAACAGTCCCGATTGGAGTAAAGTTGAGGTTCCTGAAGAGTGGATGGCACTCCGTACCGAGTAGTATACTAGAGGTTCTTCTTCTTCCACTGTAATATGTGTAAGAAGATACTACCTCGTTACTCTCTTGTCTGCAAAAAAACAAAGTTCATTTACCATTTTCTGGCGTATGGGGTTGTGTACGTTGGCGTCGAGGGTTTATCTTGGTGATCGGGGCCTTGAGACAGTGTCTTTTTCGAACTCTAGTCTAGATGGCTAAAAGCTGCGTAGAATCTTTACTTGGATGAGTACTTAAAACTCTCCGTACTAAATAATGCGAGTTGACCTCTTCCCTCGGGATGAAACTGTTTGGCTTGTGTAGTTAATACATTTCTGTGCATATTCACTATTTGTACACACTATCTTGCACGTGTGCCATAACAAATCCTGGATATTACTTCTTCATCAGACTGTGACAATGCTGTTCTGGGAAGTGTAGTGACACTGGGATGTGGGACATCGTCGGGAGTGTTGGTACAGGTCGCCTTTGGCTTGATTCATCTCTAAATCGTCCGGCTGGACTCACCTCAACTATTTTACGTTGTCCTTGTAACGATTGAAATACACTCTTCAGCATGTATATATACCAACAAAAATAAACAGTCAACTGCTGCGTTATGTATTCTTTGGTGCTCCCGCCAATAACCATAAGGTCATCAGATGCAAAATACAATATATACACAAATTTTAAAACCTTTTTTCTTCGTCCATTTTTTCCCTACTGACTGAAGGATTTTCGGAACACACCGTTTTTACAGACCCATAATTGGGGAGCCCTAAGACTTATCTTGGAGTCTCGCGAGTTTCATTTCCAAAGTAAATGCCACCAAGTATGCTGGCTTAAACGCTAACTACGAAGAAACTTTAACATCAACTTTTATATGACAATCTTGATAATATTCACCAACGTTTAGACTTCACATCATCGAGATGCGAACTAAAGAGAAAAGGAGTGATACAGTCTGATCAATAAGAACTCCGGAGTGTTTTCTAGAGAAATAGTAAAAAAAGGTAAGAGCTCCGCTTAAAAGATAAACGATATTACTGTAAA
Organism: Trachelipus rathkii; assembly: GCA_015478945.1. Taxonomy (NCBI): domain Eukaryota; kingdom Metazoa; phylum Arthropoda; class Malacostraca; order Isopoda; family Trachelipodidae; genus Trachelipus; species Trachelipus rathkii. Next base: position 60,002 of record JABUQX010012790.1, on the reverse strand, counting down.
ATATGCATTAAAAAGATATTAGTGTAAATAAGAGTTCTATCATCTTGGAACCACCGCTTGTTCTTCTCGTTCAGAGCTGGGCAATCTGTTGTGGAACATCGTTTTATATGTAATTTCTGAAAATCCGAACACTAAAGGACACAAGATAAATTCGATAAAATATGTATTCTAAGGAAAAAAACACGAGAAAAAAAAATTTTTTTTGTGCTTTGTCAAATACATAAATAATATATAATAAACATAATAAATAAAATAATAATAATAATGAATAATAATAATATATAATGATATAATTCCACTAATAATAATAATATTCATTAATAATTGAATATAATTAATAATTTTTCAGCTATGAATTTATAAATTAACAATACAAAATTGAATAACAATGCTAAATAATAATAATATAATAATAATAATAATAATAATGAGTAGTTAATAATTTAATAATCAATAATAATAATAAAAAATAATAATTAATCTTTATAATAAATAATATAAATATATTATTAATAATATTTTATTCATTACTTATTATTAATTACTTATTATATTATTAAATTTATTATTTTCATTATTATTATTTATATAGTAATTATATTTAGATTATTATTGATTGATTATTTAATTATTTATATTATTATTATTATTATTATTTTTGATTATTATTATTATTATTAATTTACTTATATTAAATTATTATTATTATTATTATTTATTATTATTAATTTTAGTTATTATTATTTATTATTATTAATTATTCTACATCAATTTATTTATTAATTATTTAATTGTTCTTTTATATTATCAATAATTATTTATACTTATAGTTATTTTTCCAATAATAAATATTATTTATTACAAGTGCGGTGACTGTTTAGTTTGCACGAAAAAAAAGTAACAATACATTTTATTTAATATTATGGTTGGAAAAATGGTTTGTTTTCATTATTCCGCATAATTCCACTTGGAAAGACATCTTCTATCGTGTGTTTAACGAAGAGATAAATAAATGATATCCATCACAAACTGACACTATATTGACCTTTACATTTCATCATGAAAGTAAAGCCAAGTCACTAATTACATAAAAAATCATTTCAGCCACATTCACTAGCTGATACAGTAAATTGTCATTTATCCCACTGTTTATTCCGGTGTATGTCGGATAAGAGAAAGCTCTGTCAAAGGAAAGTAATGTGTCAAGCAAAGGAAAAGGAAGTTCCAAAGGGGAAGCATTCTGAACCTTTACTTAGCATAAAGTAAAAGATAATTTAATACACAGAAATAAAAAAATAATTAATAAATAATGCTTTTAAATTTTAATTATATATATATATATCTTTCAAATTTATAATTTTTTAATTTTTTATATTTTTATTGTTTTTCCAGAGCAAGTTTATAAGTTTAGAAAAATGCAGTAAGTTGAGTATATAAATAAGTGTTAAGAGAAAAAGTTAAAATTATTTAAATCTAAAAAAAAAAAAAAAAAAAAAAAAAAAAAAAAGAAAAAGACGCAAACACAGTTTAGCTTGCTGATAGAATAATTTTGTGAATTTAAGCATCTTACAGTTAAGACAGTTTGTCACAGTAGTCACTTTGGAAAGCTTTCCACATTTGAGGTAACCACTAGCTACCTTTTTTTAAGCAAAGCGCAACAGATTCAAACATGCTTTCTTGGATATTTAGAAAAACGACTTTTCTTTTAAAAAAGAATGTAACACTTCTTCCCTAAAAAACTCTTTACCAGGACAGAAGATTCCTCCTTTTGCCTCACACTGTTCTCTAGCTTTAAGCTTTTAAAAATAAAGGATATTCAATATTAACGATAACAGTTTTCTGGTCTTCCATTTAATTTAAATTTAACTTATTGATTCGTAATCTATTTATATTTAATAAAAACCTTTTTAATTATCTTTAAATAGAGATTATACTTACCAAAAATTTGTGACTCGCTTTATCCCATTATTCGCATGAAAACTCGCGGCTAAGACATGACACCGTCCTAGCTATTATACAATTTCCTGGTCATACATTTAATCCAAGACGTATTTCTGAAAAATTTATATAAATCATAATAGAGACAAATTAGTAATGATCTACAGAGAGTTGGACACATTACATTTAACACTGGAAATACTGTCAGGTAGTAGAATGTTAAACATGTAATGCCTTAGTATGAGTATAGATTGTATCTTAAATTATAATTAATGGTCTAACAGGCTGAGTTTCGGTTATACCCTTTATAATATTAATATGTTATCGACTTTGTGGCGCATATAATAGGGCACAGCACTTTTACGAGAGAGCCTGATATAAAAGACGTTAGGGTCTTTTGCCATATACATATTTAGTAGTTAAACACTAGTATATTCTTGTTTCCAATGATGGTTGCCTTGATACAGTTCGGAATCCTCATCTAGTCAGCTCACCGGAAACCACCGAAAAGACTGTCAGACATTTATTGTATCTAACTTTTACAGCCGAACCTCTTTTAAACTCCGACAAAACTTCGAAAAAACTTAATATAATTATTTATTAGCCTTTTACTCTCTTCCAATCTACTCACTATTCTATGTATACTTATATATTAATAATATACATAATTAATATATAATAATAATAATAATAGATAATAAAACATCATAAATTGCATTGACAGTAAAATATTTTAACTATAAATCATGTTAATAATAATCAAATTCAAACAATATAACGTAATATGTAATAACGATAAAATATTTCATTCGGTCAAATAAGTTTCTTCCTCATTCAAATATTAATTATTATAATTATATTAATAGATATATATAATGAATATAAAATAATACTTTACGATATTTTATATTAAATATATTTATATAATAATTAGTATATTATAAATATAATATTATATTATAATATTGTTTTCAATACATATTATTTCATCCAAGGATTATTTTATTTAACTCTTGGGAGTAAGAACAGGAAGGATTAGCCTTATAACTGAAAGTTTTTAGTCTGTGGTTGTACCTGAACACATAATCTTTGGGTATCATGTATTGTTTATGTATATAAATCAAATATAACATAGTCACATCATAACACTACTTTATCTATAATAAATTTCTTGATGAGAGTCTGTCGTCATAAAATTGATCATAAGTGATTCATTGTTGTTGATCTTTTGAAGCCCTAAATACTAGTAATTTATGTGTATTGAAAATATCTAAACTGACCGATAATAGTGATTAATGTATATTTATCATATCTACAAACTATCTAATTTTATTGGATTTAAAATTGAGGATGAGAAACGTATATGTAAAATGAAAAGGTGAAAAGTTGTATCAAATGTATAAAGTCTCTAGGGGGAAAAGTCATATAATAACAGTTAGAGTAGGGTAATAGATATATAACTACTAAGATATTATTGATGATGTGATTTATGTGAGGTTGGTTCTAAATATTATTTATAGGTACAATATATATAATATGGCGCTGAGCTAGGTATATTATTCTAGCTTAGTCTAGCCCTTGATATACTCAATTTGGTATCCATACTTGGCGTAAGAGCGTTTATAATGGTACACCAAATTGGAACAGCATTATTCTAATTCGCTGTGGGCCGCACAGTAACTATATTTTCCTGCCCTTGCATTATCATATTTTGGATTTTCAAGGACAAAGAGGGCTTTGCAAGATGCAATCGTCATTGCGGCACTTGATTTATTTTTGGAGCCTTGCATCTGCGTTTTTTTTCTACGCCATTAAACCTCTGGCAAGTATCATTTGGGGCACCCTGAATTATTTTGGAGCCCTCTACTTAATTGTATTTTTGGCCCTACCCCAAATTTGGGGTACCTTGATTATACCTATTTGATTATACTATATTCATGATCACACGTACTCTAATTTTTTGTGATTGTTATATAGCTTTTTTTAGCGCCTTAGATACTTTACTATATATAATATAGACGCCTATAGCCTCCATACTGGACAGGGGCGGTTAGTTAATGATATAATTACGAACTCCGTGTTAACTATTTAGTCATATATTATCATTTATTGGACCTATACTTATTATTAGGGTGGCTTAACTGAGTTACTTTTATTTTTTACTGATTGGTTTTATTAGGTAGTTAAGCCAAAAGATTTATCGGTCTATCTTAGAGGCCCTTAGTAGAGAGTTATTAGTGAGAGAGTTCGGGCTTGATCCTTAAATTTCATGGGTTGAATTTGTGTATCTCTTTTATAACTATCTTATAAAACACAGAGATCATTTATCCCAGAACAGGAGGATTATTCCATACGACAGTTATGAGCCTTATTTAGACGAGTTCACGGTGAGTCGTCTATTGGATTAGGCATTTATACATAAAGAATTATTTTATCAAATAATTTAAAATTAACACATACTACCTCCTGTAATAAAAGTTAATAAGAAGGGGGTTTTCAGCCCCTGACTATCAAGGTCGATGAATCATGAATATTTCTTCCTTATCTGAACTCTCACTATCAAGATACTATATCGATAGAACAGATATACGAGAGAAACAGTGCAGCTCCACAATTATTCGAATAATATATGAATTAAAGTTATCTAAATTTAATATATTTTTTATTTTCTTTTATTTTATTTTTTAAAATTTTGACAATACAAAATTAATAACCACAAAATTATAATATTAATATATATATATATATATAATATATTAATTAAATCTATAATATATATTAATATATTATATATTATTATATATATTATATATATATTATATAAATTAATATATTTATTAATTTAATTTTTATATGGATCTTTCTCATAATATTTATTTTGTATATTGTGTTTTATCCAATAATGCGAATTAGCATGGATCATCGTAACACATTTTTATTATGATAAAAGTCAAAAATAAAACTTTATGTTTTTCAATATAAAATAAATCCATTAAAACTAATCCATTAATAAAAATATAATTAAAAAAAATAAAAGAACATATGTTATTAATTACTAAATATATAAATCTGATAAATAATCGTAAATAGAATATTTAAAATGATAGCTACGAAAATTTAACCAGACATCAGTATAATATATAATATTTTATATATATTATAACTATAATATTATATATATATATTAATAATTAATATATATAATATTTATTATAATATTATATTATAATTATTATAATATATAATATAATATATAGATATAATTATATTATATATTATATATATATATATTATATTTATATATTATTTAATAAATTATTATTATATTATAATAATATATATATATTAATATATAATTATTATAAATTATCAATATATATATGATAAATAAATTCATATTATTGTTTTTATGGGTAATGAAACACTAAAAACGATAATTGTTATTTGGGAAAGATATATTATATGTGAATGGTTAACATTTATTTTGCATGGCTGGTGATTAGGTGAGATGATTTTATAAACGTATTATCATAAGGGTGGGTGTGATGTATACATGTACATATAAGGCATATATATTAAGGTATATACCGCGTTATTGGAGATATTGACAAATCAGGGGTACCAAAAATCAATATTAAATAGAAGGGAAACATAAATTGTAATATGAGTATGTAACTATGAACATTCCTATTGGATTTTAAATAGCTTAAAATGGTGATAAAGTATGTAAAATAACATGGTTAGCTATAACTAAAAATAAGTAGGGTATATAATACAATCAAGAGGAACATTATTATTGATGGAATTGATACAAAGGGTGAAAGGCCACACCAAAACAGCTTTTTCAATGTGAAATTGAGATAAGTTCAATATTATCTCAGAGATAAAGAAACTTATGAGTAATTAGACTTATAGGGACTGATATGATAGTTAGCAATGAAGATCACAATAAATCTTAAAGATGGTATGGCAAATGACAGGAAGGGATATTAAAATTATAATCTGGTATCGACGTAAATTTTTAGTTAGAAGAATAGCAGATAGATAATGGTGAAAAGGAGGTTCCATTTTCAAAGCATATATAATTTTTTTTATTAAAAATAAATATTACTTCCTAAATCTAACAACTGAAATTAATTTTAGAAAATATAGTGATTGATAGTAGAGTTGCAAAGCTTAGGAACTGCCTGGTTTTAAGTAAAGAGAGTGGATAATACGTGAATAAGCAAGGATGTAGATAGAAGGAGTTCATAGAGGAATAGGATATGCTTTATATTAAGGAAACAATTAAATGATGTATTGGTATAAAGTAAATTAATAATATTTATGGTTTTAATGTAACCAAGTCAGTAACAATATGAAAAACCTCAAAAGCAAAGAAATATTGAGAGTGGATATTACAGCAGTGGAAGAAAGTAATATTCTTGGATTGAAACTCACATATTTTATATGTGTACAAGTACATTTTAATTAGATTATATAATGTTACAGGTCTAAACTATGGGAAAGGAATAGCTACAGAGAAATACGCTTAGCCGAAAATTGAATGTTAAAATGCTAAAGAGGTGAAAAGCTTTAGCACATAGAAGAAGGGGTTTGCAGAACGTAAACGGTGGATTGTGGGAAAGTATTAGTTGTTGCCTACGATAATACCGATAATGAGAAAGACGCTTAAACATTATAATAATTAGTTGAAGTAGGGAGATTTAACGAAAGATTCGAATAAGATGAGTAAGAACGATTCATAAAGGTGAGAAATGTAAAAGGCTTTTGGGGGAGTGTGGAGTATAAGTTAAGTATTTTAGTAAATGAAAGCGAAGTCGAGGAGAGCTGGAAAGAGCATTTTAAGGACTAGTCTACTAAATCGTCCTTGGAAGAGTAGATGAGGAGGAAGATAAGATAGGTCAAATATCTCAGACTATGGAAGAGTTTAGTGAAAGTACTGTTAATATATGTATAAGGATAGCACATTTGCTCAAGGATTAGAATATAAAGTGAAATGCTTTGAAATCGAATGTCAATATAATGGAGGAAAGATCTTCTGGTAATTATGATGCTAATAATTCGTAGAATAATGTTGAAATAAAGGGGGATTGATAATTGTTGTTGAGATGTGGAACTGAATGAGACTTATTCAATTGTTTATGCTGGGATTTTCCATAGTGCGATTAGTATTTACGCACATACAAAGATGTGGCTAAAGTATTCCTGTCTTGTAAACCAATTTATAATGGTAAGGGGAAACAAAAAGGGAGTGTTATCTAATTATTAGATCACAATGCATAAAGTTATTATTGTAGGTTATATATATATATTATATATATATAAGAAAAATGAACTTATTAAGTTTCCGACACAATGAAAAACCTAGATTTGGAGAGGAACATATGTGGCTTTTAAGGGATTGAGTCCGAGGATGTTGGTGGATCAAGTATTTACCTTGGAGATAAAAAATTGTCTTGGCCAGAGATTCTTAAGAATAAGTGAAAGAAAGTAATTGTTATTTTAGCGATGCTTTCTTAATGATATTGTGAAAAGGCATATGAAATATAACAGAGTTGGCAAAGTAGAGGAGTACTGTTGTGGAAAGAACAATTAGAAAAGTTATGGAATAAATGGTTTTTTATTAGACGTATATTAAAAGCATTTTACATAAGAACAGGTAGAGAGGGTGTGTTAAAGGATTTAACACAGGAAAGTTATGAGTCTTAGCCGCTATTCTTTTGTTGGGAAGTGTTTAAAATGGAGTTTTGGGGTCTGAAGACAAGGTTGTGGCTATGGTCTCCATTGGTTGTTTTAACAATATCTTTCACAACTTTCTCTTCTGGTGCTTTAATATTAGTGGGAGAATGGTGATGAGTAATAAATATAAAAATAAATAAAATAAATAAATATATATATATTATTATATATATATATATAATGTATAAATACTCATATATTATATATATATATAATTATATATATATATATAATATACTAGGCTATTGTATATAATATTACAGGTTGACATTAGTTAAATTAGTGCTCGTGATTCAGATGAGGGGCTTTCATAGTGGGGCCGAAAGGGGGATACTCAGGGGAGATGCCAGTAAGGGGCCATTAGGACCCCTACTTCGAAATTTTTTTCTGGCACTTCACCAAAGACTGAAAATTTTATAAGTTATCTATTATTCCGTTTAAATAATATTAATTAGTATGTAATTGTGGAGTTAAAAATTAATTAATTATACTATAGTATTCGTAATTTCGCTGATCATGAGAACAATAATGACCTCTCTGTATGTCCATTTTGGGGAAGATTTATTTAACAAGAGATGAAAGAGAAAACGTCATATTAATTTTATTTATATATCTTTATATATATATATATTATATAATATATTATATGATATATATACTTATATATATATTATCACGTATATATATATATAATATAGTTCAGTTATATATATGTATCGATTTCAATTTATTGATATCTCTGCTAATATATATATATATATATTATTATATTATATAATATATTATATACTAAAGAAATATATATATATCATGCTGATGTGAAAATGAGATTTGCGCCTTAAATTTTGGGAAAGTGCTAAGGAAAACTTAATAATTAGATAACATTATGTAAAGTTATGCGATACTATTGTTTAAGGTATAATCAAAGTTGGCTAGTGTTAATAGTTTAACTTATTCATGTATTTGTTTTTGACATCACAGGCTTGCATCCTTTTCGGATACATTGCTATGATGTTGCCATTTCAATATATAAAAACATTAAGAAATTATTATATATAATATTATATATATATATTTTATATATATATATTATATAATAGTTTATGTTAATATATATAACTAATATGAAAAGACTTTTTCCACATAAAAAAAAGTAAGCCAACTATTATGTAATAATAGATTCCTTTTATTCTAAAAAGGATGTGGGTTTTTCGGAACCTCGGAGAATTAAGTATCTTTCTGGAGCTTCCTGTAACTGCGGGATAGCAGTCTGAATTAATCTCAAAGTAGCCGGTGATGTTTTTTTTCTTCACAAGCGTACTAATGAAGTCAGTGTGCGGCAATCAAGGAATACAGAAAGGATTGTTCATTTACTACTATATATATATATATACTCTTTCGAATTCTAGAAACCTATGATCAGTCCTTATATCATCCTTCAGAAAGCACCAATATTCAGTACTAAATACTTTCACCCTAATATGTTTAAAGACAGGTTGGCCATTATAAATTGCACTAATTTTTATCAACTCTTGTCATAATTAATTTTTAGTTCTTTCCCTTATGCCACACTTATTGAAACTCGAGCAATAAACGACGCAGTTTTTCTTTGAGATTAGCCATCAAACACAATGTCAGCTGCAAACAATAAAACTCTGATGTCCTAATTATCCTCATGTTGCCATAAATTTCTGAATTTCCAAATTATATAATATCAATAACCGAACAATAGATGAAAGTAAGCCCAAACCAACGTGAACTCAAAAACGAGGGCGATTGCGAACACATACACGATCAGCCCATGATTGATAGTTAAAAATCACACAAGTGAGAACAGTTCAAGCAAACTTGGCAGTTGCGCGGTGATCGTTTGTGGCTACGAGAACAATTTTTTTTTTAAGTTGTTCGCTTAGGTCACTTAAAGGCGAGAATACCACGAAGGTGAACAACAAAATATATGGTATTTTTTAACTAGTTATACAGCAATTCTCTTTCGCTTTAGCGTTCTCGTTCGTGTTCGTGTTCGTGTTCGTGTTCGTGTTCGTGTTCGTGTTCGTGTTCGTGTTCGTGTTCGTGTTCGTGTTCGTGTTCGTGCTCGTGTTCGTGTTCGTGTTCGTGTTCGTGTTCGTGTTCGTGTTCGTGTTCGTGTTCGTGTTCGTGTTCGTGTTCGTGTTCGTGTTCGTGTTCGTGTTCGTGTTCGTGTTCGTGTTCGTGTTCGTGTTCGTGTTCGCGTTCGTGTTCGTGTTCGTGTTCGTGTTCGTGTTCTGCAACTGTTCGCGTTCGTGTTCGTGCACGTGTTCGTGTTCGTGTTCTGCCTCCCCC
>JABUQX010012790.1:40000-45000 GCA_015478945.1 Trachelipus rathkii | reverse complement strand
ATTATCAGCGTTTTCATCGTGTAACCTTTACCAACACGTCAGCAACGTCGAAAACGTAGATCTTCGTGTAATAGATCATATCTGGCGGAACTTCAAGCTGGGCATTCAAACCTTAATAATAAAAAGTGATATAAATGATCACACTTTCATATGCAAAAGTGACTAATAAACTCAAATTCGCCACCTCATAAATACAGACTAAAATGGTGAACATCGAAGGCTAAATACGTAAAGCAAATGAATAAATGACTTGCTCATTCATGGCGAAGTGTTGATATCGACAGAAGATTCGCTCGATTCATAACATATTAAAAATAATCTTTGACGATCAAATTTATATTAAACAGAAAAACTTGAGTGCTAAAGATTCAACAATGGCTAACACCAGCTTTTGCTTCTCAGCTCTCAAATCAAAAACATCAAAACTCTGCCCAAACTTTAAAAGTAAAATTATGTTAGTGTGCAACACAATATGAAAAAAACAATTAAAAGCATTTCTTAAGAAGGCAAGAAAACATACTCTAACAATTCCAGTTACCAGCAAAGGCTCAGACCTTGGGGTTTAAAATCAATATTAATCAACAATAACAAAAAAACTCACTCATGGCATAAGAACTGAATTTAACAAATGGAGTTCAACAAACCAAACAATAAGATCAGAAGATAGGACTAGCAAATAACTAATAAAAGTCGGTAAATAATCTATGAGAGACAAGCCTAGTCAAACATAATATGAAACTTTCTCCCCAGACTACAGATCTAAATTTTCATACAATTACATGCTGTAGGAGGTAAAAAGAAATAAATGTAGTTTAAAAAAACAAAAAAGTGTGATGTTCGTTCTGTCTGATAAATCTCAAACTCATTCCAAACCATAGCAAACCTTTAGCTGTGTTCAATGAATAATTTTGAGCTTGAGAATTTTTTTAAAAATATCATTCAAGACAAACAAAAGAAGTGATCTATACTAAAAGAGAACCCTTGCCTGTAAAAAAATTACAGATAATAATATCTGCCTTGGGTCGTAAAATCATTTGAAAATCGTTTTTCAATCAGTTACTGAAATCTTTATATCAGTATCATTCTTAATGATTCTGCATTGGGTTTGAAAGAGACAGTTCAACCTGCTGATGCCCTCTTTGGCAACAGAAAAACTTCAATGCAAACTCATAAAAAACAAAACTCTCTGCCATTAGTGAATTTAGCTTTTGTTTATGATTGATGTGACTTGCACTCAATAAGTAAATGAACAAATGGGCTAGAGGGACAAACTTACAATGGTTTAAAAGCTACTTAAAGAAGAGATCTCAATACGTAAAACTGACTCAATCACACTTCAAACATCAACCGGCGTACCCCAGGGCTCAATTCTTAGACCGTTTTTTTTACTCTATATACAAATGATCTGTTCAACTCTCATGAAACTTTTCAGTCTCTTTTGCTGACGATACCTCCATTTTAATAAATGACAAAAATGCCGAGTCTCTATCTCATTAAAACCCATGACACCATTCTTAAAATAAATGATGGATAGATATAAACAAAATATCTGCAGTTTAAATAGCATCTACGCCAGTGCCAGCGACAATAATTAACGATTTTAAAAATCTTAATGGCAACCAATGTGGAGGCTGATGATATATGCTTCAAAAACCTTGGTTAACTCAATCGGTGATGGCAGGCGTTCATGAGGCATATTAACACCAACCTAAATTGCGTGAACAATCAGGTGCATATGTGTATTATAATATATATTAAAAGAGAGTACGTGCCCTCTTTGATTCTTGGAAGTCATATATTCCGCTCATCACGCCTCATAGCTTTACTATGTTTATATCTGCGTTCTGATGCTCAAGTAATTGCCTTAGTATGTGCTTACCAGAAGCGTTATGAGCCTCATTGCAGCATACAAGAACTTTTTGTTATACGCAATATTAGTCAAACTAAAAAATCATGGGTTAAAGACACTAATTATCATCTGAAAGAAAATGCAAATTATCAATAACAATGGATGTGACTTCTTGCTTGCAAATTTTCATTCAAACCAAGCAAGGCACGTAGCAAATCAAATAAACCTAAGAAATAATACTTACATAAACCCTCCCTTCTGTAGACTAAAAAAAGCCACTCAAAGCGTCAGCTACAAAGCAACTAAACTTTACAACTCAATACCACAAGATATAAAAACCGAAAACTCTATCAAATCTTTTACTAAAAAATTAAAAACGTATTACCTAAATAAATATTAATAAATAACTAATACTCTTAAAATTACTCAAAGCTACACTATTACAATTATTATTATTATTATTATTATTATTATTATTATTATTATTATTATTATTATTATTATTATTATTATTATTATTATTATTATTATTATTATTATTATTATTATTATTATTATTATTATTACTATTATTATTATTATTATTATTATTAGTAGTAGTGTAGTAGTGGTATTATTATTATTATTATTATTATTATTATTATTATTATTATTATTATTATTATTATTATTATTATTATTATTATTATTATTATTATTATTATTATTATTATTATTATTATTATTATTATTATTTTTATTATTATTATTATTATTATCATTATTGTTATTATTATTATTATTATTATTATTATTATTATTATTATTATTATTATTATTATTATTATTATTATTATTATTATTATTATTATTATTATTATTATTATTATTATTATTATTATTATTATTATTATTACCATTATTATTATTATTATTATTATTATTATTATTATTATTATTATTATTATTATTATTATTATTATTGTGTGTGTGTGTGTGTGTGTATTATTATCGTAATTATTATTGCTATAATTAATGTTATTATTATACTTATTATTATTATTACTATTATTATTATTTTTATTGTTGTAAGCGTGATTGTAGCTATTATAATTAAATTGAAATTATTATAAATTTAGTTGTAATTATGATTATAATTGTTATTGTGATTAATATTGTTGTATTTGTCGTAATTGTTTTTATTATTACAATTATTATGTTTATAATTATTATTATTATTATTCTTATCGTTATTATTATTGTTATTATTATTATCATTATTATTATTATTATTATTATTATTATTATTATTATTATTATTATTATTATTATTATTATTATTATTATTATTATTATTATTATTATTATTATTATTATTATTATTTTATTATTATTATTATTATGAGTGTGTGTGTGTGTGTGTGTGTGTGTGTGTGTGTGTGTGTGTGTGTGTGTGTGTGTGATTATTATTATTATTATCCCATTAGTACTACTTAATTTATTTCTAATATAATGATTGTTAATATATTATTATTATTATTATTATTATTATTATTATTATTATTATTATTATTATTATTATTATTATTATTATTATTATTATTATTATTATTATTATTATTATTATTATTATTATTATTATTATTATTATTATTGTTATTGTTATTATTATTATTATTATTATTATTATTATTATTATTTTAGTGATATTATTCATTATTATTATTATTATTATTATTATTAATTATTATTATTATTCATTAATTATATTATTAATTATTGATAATAGTTATTATTTTTAGTATTATTATTGTTTATTATAACCATTTTTAAACTTATTTTTATTAACCATATTTCGGGTCTCAAAGGACATGACATTGTGTTGCAATTAGTAGACCCATTTCAGATACTAGGGAAATTATTTTTGGTTATTATAATTAATTGGTATAACTAAATTGTTAAATATTGTAATTGTAAAAAATGTAATTTTTCTTATTTGAATAAACATTTTCTGATTCTGATTCTGATTATTATTATTATTATTATTATTATTATTATTATTATTATTATTATTATTATTATTATTATTATTATTATTATTATTATTATTATTGTGTGTGTGTGTGTGTGTGTGTATTATTATTATTATTATTATTATTATTATTATTATTATTATTATTATTATTGTCATCATTTTTATTATTATTATTATTATTATTATTATTATTATTATTATTATTATTATTATTATTATTATTATTATTATTATTATTATTATTATTATTATTATTATTGTTATTATTATTATTATTATTATTATTATTATTATTATTATTATTATTATTAATTTTTTATTATTATTATTATTGTTATTATTATTAATATTATTATTATTATTTTTATTAATTATTAATTTTGAATTATTATTATTATTATTATTATCTTTGTTAATATTAATATTCTTCTTATTAATTATTTAGAAATTATTATTATTATTATTAGTATTATTATTATTGTGTGTGTGTGTGATTATTATTATTATCATATTATCTGGTCTCACAAATTTGAAAGACTTTAAACTGAAATAGGGAATTTTATATAATTTTTCCGCTGATTTAAAATATGATTTCAATTTTTTTTGTCACCCATAGTTTTTCTGGGATAGCAAATTAAATTTATAAATAATTGCAATAAATAAGTTTGCAAGCTTACCCTTAAAGTGTAGAGGCATATGATATTCGACTGTATATAACTTCTTTTGTTACTTTTTCTAGACCAATAGTAATCAACCAACATAGAGGTCCTCACCTTTCTTTGCTACTGGGTTTCAAAGCTTAGAAGGCCTTTCAAGGAACAAGTCCAAGTGAGAGTCGAGGAAGTGGATTTTTAGGCTCATATTGCATCCCAAGGCCTTGTATGATGTCAGTAGCTCTTTCACAATGTCAGAATAGTTCTCTGCTCTGTGGTTCCCCAAAAAGTCTCTACAAACTTTCTTAAATGACAGCCATGCAGTTTTTATAATCTGTGTTCTTCCTCAAACAACTATTGAAGATAGTTTAAATGTCATCACCAAAACTGTTGGTGGCTTAATAAAGATACCTTCCTTGATTTTAGAGTCGCTTATTCTTGGAAATTTAGTTCTTAAATATGTGAATCCATTGCCAGTTCTATC
>JABUQX010012790.1:20000-22500 GCA_015478945.1 Trachelipus rathkii | reverse complement strand
TATTATTATTATTATTATTATTATTATTATTATTATCTATTATTATTTTATTAATTATTATTATTACTTATTATTATTATTATTTTATTATAATTATATTATTTTATATTTTATATTATAATTTATTATTATATTATATTTATTATATTATATTATATTATATTATATTATTTATATTATATATTTGTATGGTATTATATTGTATTTTATTGTATTTTATTATGTTGCATTGTATTCATATTGTATTTATATTGTATTATATTATATTATTTATATTATATTAGATATTATATTAAATATATTATATTATATGTTATTATATTATTTATATTATATTATATTATATTAACTATGTTTCTTTCCATCCTATATTTCTTTCCTCACTATAGTTATATATTATATCTTTATATAATGAAGCTAAAAATAAAATCACTAAACTTTAAAGGACACAATATATGTTGTAATTAGGTAGCCCTTTATCAGATTTAAGAAAAATATTCCTTATGGTTGATCGTGTTAAATAGCATTATAAATATTAAGATATATTAAAATTATGATAATTTTATAAATATTGAACTATGTGATGCAAAAATTATGAATCTATAATATTAGAATAACTTATATTATAATTTTCCACAGTCTTAATAAACTAAAGAATGAATAAATTTAATAAATTTATTAAATTTTTTTAATCCTGTAAATTGTCAATATAAAAAGATTTAAATTTAAATTATTTTAAAAAAACATTAGTTACGTGATTTACATTCCTCACTCGATGCAATAATTAAATGCTTTTAGAAATTGCAGTATTTTCTCCTAGATATTTCATTCAAAATGTATAAATAAAAAGAAATAAAAAAGCAATTACTAATAATAATAGATTAAGAAAAAGGAATACATACCTATATTATATATATATATATATAGTATATACTATAGTGATATATATATATATATATATATAATATATTTATATTATATATTATATATATTATATAATATATTAGTATAGTAATATATATAATAACGTATATTATTATATAAATATATATATTATTATATATATATATTATATAGGTATATTAATATATATTATTATATATATATATAGTATATTATTATAATATATAATATATTATAATATATATAATATATATATATATATATATATATATATATATATATCTATAAATATATATATACAATATGATATATATATATATACATATATATATATTTATATAATATAATAATATATATATATATATATATATATATCTATATTATATATATATAATATATATATCTATATATATATATATATATATCAAACAATTTCTTGGGAATGATTTTTGGAAAAGGAAAGTCATAAAATATTACTCATTATTCTTGAAGGAATGAAAACAAATACTAATCATTGTTCTTGAAGAAAATTTAGTAAATACTACTCATTATTCTTGAAGGAAAGTGAGTAAATACTAATCGTTTTCCTTTAAGAAAATTTATCAAATGTTAATCATTATTTTGAGGGGAAGACGGATATTACAAATTATCATTCATGAATTAAAAGCAGAAAATGCTAATTATTATTCTTTAATGCATGATGAAATCAGCAAATGCTACTCTTTAACACATTATGAAATCAGCAAATATTAATCATCATTCTTGAAGGTAAGTTAGCAAAAACTAATCATTATTCTTGAGGGAGATAAAAGTATTGCAAATAAATATTCTTGAAGGAAGGTCAACAAATACTACTCTTAATTTTTTAAAGAAAGTCAGTTAGTACCTAAACCAAAGAGATCAAATAACACTCATTACACCTCAATGAAAGTCAGCAAACACTATTCATTATTCTGGAAGAAAAGTCATCAAATAGAAGTATTTTTTCTTGAAGGAAATCAACAAACTAACCATCACTCTTGAAGGAAAGTCAGAAAATACTTATTATTATATATCTTTGAATGAAACACCAAATACCAATAACAATATTTATCGGATGAAAGGAAATAAATAAGAACCATTATTACTGAAGAAAAGTCAGAATATTCTAATCATTATTATTCTTGAATGAAAGTCGACAAATACTAATAAACTATCCTTGAACGAAAGTCGACATATACTAATAACTATTCTTGAAAGAAAGTAGACAAATACTAATAACTATTCTTGAAAGAAAGTTAACTAATACTAATTATTATTCTTGAGGATAAGCATCATGCGTCGAGAAACATATGAAATTAATGAGAGATGGCTCGAGGTAAATCGTTATCAGCCTTTTCAACCAAAATAGGCGATCTCTTAACCATTAGAGCTGTAATGATGGGATGGAAATTTTTATTCAGTGTTTGATGGTGTCTAAATAAGATAAATATAAATTTAAATATATATATATATATATATATATATATATATATATATATATAGTATATATAATATTTATATATATTAATATATATATATATATATAATAACTATATATATATATATATAATATATA
>JABUQX010012790.1:0-2500 GCA_015478945.1 Trachelipus rathkii | reverse complement strand
TATATATATATATATATATATATATATATAATATATATATAATATATATATTACATATATATATATATATATATAATATATAATATATATATATATATATATATATATATATATATATATATATATATAGATACTATTATATATACTTATATATCAACATCCGCATCCGCGATGTAAAATCAAGGCATCCGCATCGCGGATGCGAAAAAAAGACATCTGCTGCTCATTAATATATATATATATATATATATAATATTATATATATATGTATATATATAATATATATATATATATATATATATATATATAATATCTGCGATTGGTTTGTTCCTACGGAACCTCAATTTAAGGATGAAGAGGAAGACAAACATCATAGAGAGTGCCATAATTTATTAAGGGCGTTTCGCGATATAGCTAAGCGCATCATCAGCTCTAAGTAAATAATAAACTATAAATAAACAATGACTATAACATTTGCGATTATATAAAATATATATAAAAAAATTACAACAAAATATATATATATAAAAAATATATCCTATCCTCTCAGCTCTTAACACCCCCACTTACAGTCTTTCGAAATTTCTTGTGCCATTGATTGACCCCATTACCCACAACCAACATACCCTTCATAGTTCTTTTGAATTCGTGGATTATATCTCATCTCTTTCACTCCCTCAAGCCTTTATGGTGAGTTTTGATGTTCAGTCCCTTTTTACTAACGTTTCTGTTACCGAAACCCGGGAAATCATATACAATACTTTGTTTTCTAACCAAGAGTGTGTAGGGGGTCTCAATAAAAAAACAATTTTCAAAACTTACCAATTTAGCCACCTCAGATTCTATTTTCCTGTTTAATAACAACCTTTATCAACAGATTGATGGTGTGGCTATGGGTTCACCTTTGGGTCCCTCCTTCGCCAACGCCTTTCTCTGCTATCATGAACAGTCCTGGCTCGAAAACTGCCCCCCAGCCTTCAAACCCATTGTCTACAAAAGATATGTGGATGACTGCTTCTTAATTTTTCCCAACAAAGAACATGCCGACTTATTTTTAAATTTCCTTAATAAGCAACATAAAAATATAAAATTTTCCATAGAGTGTAAGGTGGATGGATTCCTTCCCATTCTTGATGTTGGTGTCTCACGCACTAATGGTTCTTTTTCTACACAGATTTACCGCAAGCCGACCTCCACCAAATTAGGTACTCACTTCTTCAGTTTCCTTCCAGATAAGTTTAAATTGTCCGGCTTCACAGGCAGAATAAACCGAGCCGTTAAGATATGTTCCTCATGGATTTCTTTTCATTCAAAACTCCAATATTTAAGGAGCTTCGCTAATTTAATCTCTTTCCTTCATACCTTGTTGATAAAATCGTATTTAACTTCCTTGAGAACCATTTTAGACCACCTACTCCCACTTGTGATGTCCCTAAACAAAAAATTTACCTGAAGATTCCTTACACAGGTCGGTTCACCGACACCCTTATTAGAACCCTCAGACCAATATTAATGAGACACTTCCCATTTGCTACCTTTATTTTCATTCCCACTAATAACTTCAAACTTAGTAACTTTTTCAGATCCAAAAATTTAATCCCTAAAGAGTTGCACTCCTCGATAGTCTACTTGTATAAGTGTGCTGGATGTAATGCCTGCTATGTAGCCAGAGAGGCCGTACAACTTGCATCAGGATTGCCAAAATAAGGGCTTTTCTTTCCGCAACCAATCTTCCTCTGTCCTCCCTGAATTTCATCTATACGTAGCATGTAGCAATGAAAGACCACCCATCACTACTATGATTTCTCCGATCCTTCCTCCGTCACTGATACTCGCGACAGAAAAATCTTGGAGAGCCTCTACATTCATGAAGGAGCCTGAGACTCAACTCTGTTTATCCTTCAATCAAACTTAATTTATTTAATTTAATATTCTCATTATATATGTTTTTATAATTTTCATTTTATTATACTGTTATAAATACTGATTTTTAAGTGTAGTAAGTCCCAAACAACCAACCATTCTATGTATAATTTTGGTATAAATAGTGTTCCGATCTTATCTTGTTCATTCATTCTTTTGGTTGATCCAGTTATGTAAGGTCAGTAAAACGAGGTTATTAATAGATTTAATTTCTGTAATTTTATATTCTATAATTTTTTTATATATTTTGTTGTAATTTTTTATATATATTTTATATAATCGCAAATATTAGATCATTTATTTATAGTTTATATTTACTTAGAGCTATGAGCGCTTAGCTAATGACGAAATGCCCTTAATAAATTATCACTCTTATATGTTGTCTCCTGTTCATCCTATATATATATATATATATATATATATATATATATATAATATAATATATATATATATATATATATATATAATATATATACCTTATATATATAATTATATATATATATATATATAATATAATATATATAATAGTATATATATATATAATATTAAATTGCTTCGAGTAAAAATCTCTCTCTTT
>JABUQX010012789.1:30000-32500 GCA_015478945.1 Trachelipus rathkii | reverse complement strand
TTGAAATAAACCAAAGCGAGCTACTTTCATAAAGTAGCTACGTTTATTATATATAATATATATATATATATAATATATATATAATATATATTATATATATATATAATATATATAGTATATATATAATATATATATATAGATATATTATTACATTTAAAGAAAAAACCAAACCCTATAGGTATTACACCAAAGACTTTGAAATAAACAAGTGTAATATATATATATATATATATATACTAATATAATATATATATAATATATATATATATATATATATATATATATATATATAATATATATAATATTATATATATATATTATATATAATATATATAATATAAATATATATACTATAATAATATATAATATTAATACACTTGGCGCGAAACATGGGTGCAGTTGGAAACTAGCAGTTTTCTATATATTCTGCAAGCGTTTCCAATTCCGTATAAGTGGTTATATACAATAAAACTAGCTGAGACATAAACTATTTTGACACATATTCAGGATCTTTAACATCCACCCGTTCATTCCAAAGAGTAGTAAACTTCGTCAAGCTGCTCGCTGTTAACACGTGTCGATGTTTTTCAGTGTACGGCAAGCCACATATTTCAGCATAAATAATATACATTACTTTTTGGCCTTCATGTATTAATTCTTCGAGTTCGGTGACATCGTCAAGATGAGCCGTTAATTCTTCATTCATTTTAACCAGAGCTTTAATACTTTCGACTGAGCTGACAGAGAAACCTATACACGTCCACAAAAATGCACCATTCATGGTTGGCTTCCAATAGTTACGAACATTGATCCTTTCAATATTTTCCCCCAATGAGAAAGTAATCGCGATTCTGTTAAACCACTCCACACCCGCCACAAATCGTAAGTATTATTGCACGGATTATCCTATAGTACATGTACCACTTATGCCTTTATCCAGTTTCTAACCACTCAATGCTCCTACGAATTGTTCTACAGATAACGAATAAAAGGACATCTGTGTCTCGTAAGCTGCGAACACAGACGAGATATTCGTTCCCATCAGGTCTGCCCTGGCCATATTTATAGTAAACGTCGCACTCGGAATGCACGTATGGTTTTAGTAAAGGTGTTCTCAACGAGTTTAGAGGCGGTGATCGACGACATGGTTAAGGCACAGTGAGAATCGGCTTACTGAAGAAACATATATAATCACCAACGCATTGCTGGAATTTATCTCTTAAGAAATTAAATAAGATTACGTTACAGGCCTATATCCCAAAATCGATAATGGAAGCTATCTTACACTCAGAACGTGATAAGAACCCTGAGACCGATAAGTTTTAATAACAGTTACAGCAGTGATATATATATATATAATTATATAATATATATATATTATATATATATATATATATATATATATAATATATATATTATATATGTATATATATAAATATATATTATATATAATAAATATAAATTATATAATATATATATATATATATATATATATATATATATATATATATATATATATATATATTCCTTACACATATGTCACCTCTATGAGGACTTCAGATTTAAACGCTATAAATCTTTGCAAATATGCCAATCGTTTATATTGTTGTCCCGCAAATATTTTTTCACTTCCTCAACACTATCCCCCCTAACACATATGTAAAAAGTTCTCTAACCGATACTATAGTCTGTTTAGAGGCTGGATCATCGATGTAAATAGATCCACACCAATGTTCTCTAAACGCCCTAATAAATTTTTGCACATCCATAGAAGCCAAGAACTGCTTAATAATAGTTTCATGATCGTCTGTTAACATTTTTTTAAATGTGTAATATTCCTGATACAGCATATAATGCGCTACAGTGACATAATTAGTCAGTATTCTCGTTTCTCAAATGCGATTAATAGTTCTTACGGCCGCTGACAGATATTTTATCTGCCGTAGACCAAATATAGAATCATAAGATGTAGCTCATATACACCCAGTTTCACTACACATCGCCATACTTCTAATTCCATACTGAGTGATTAGATATTGGAAAAAAGCTAAGTTGAGATGCCTTACATCGCTTCTACTAATGGACTGTTTCAGCTGACGTTAAAACCTTCAGAATTATAGTTTACATAGCACCAATCGTTCAGCGGTTTTACATACGCGCTGAGTAATTTTCCACACTCATAAAGACACGATTGCCTGTAGAATGTGTCGCGTGATGAAATCCTGTGAAATATTCAAAGCCATTAGAATTTCTTTTATATATGAACGAAACACTACTCCTTGGGATCTTGATCACCCACTGAATAATATCTTGTATGGAGGTATATCTGTTAAGGCGGATCATGATGTACGTAGAGAGAGCACGACCTTATAACACAGCCAAAGACTAAATACTTATGATCATTTAAATAAGTTTAAAGATATAAGATAATACAATTTTAAAACGATAAATCTTATCGCTGTGATTGGAAGAAATGAACCAATCACAGGGGGGTATGACA
>JABUQX010012789.1:0-10000 GCA_015478945.1 Trachelipus rathkii | reverse complement strand
ATAAAGAATCCTTTTATTCTCTCCTGCTGGGTTTCGAACCCGAGCCCTCGCTGTTGGTATAGCAAGTGTTTTACCACTTGACCACGATGAGCTAAAATGAAATCTATCATTTACCTTTGAAAGAATACTTTCTTCCCAAAGTAAGGCATGTCAATACTTTGAAGATGATCTTTGGCAAACCTTCCCGCTCACACTCGGGTCAAGGGTCAAACAGGGCTCCACTCAGAGAGATAATGTATCAATATCAATTTTACAACTGCTAATACACTCACAGTTTGAAAACATAGAATCCTTTTATTCTCTCCTGCTGGGTTTCGAACCCGAGCCCTCGCTGTTGGTATAGCAAGTGTTTTACCACTTGACCACGATGAGCTAAAAGGAAAATCTACCATTTAATTTTGTGTGTATATGTGTGTGTGAAGGAAAAATATATATCACATATTCTTTCATAATGATTGAAGTCTTTTAAAATTTATTTTTATATATTGGTTACATTCGCTTTCTGAACAAACTCCGTTCTTAGTTTGGTACTGTTATAACTCAAAATAACGGAAGTATTTAAAAAATGGCTCACCAAACTATGTATATTCTTTAATTAAATATGTTCAAACGTTACTGATTTTACTTTAAATTTTGTAATCTACAATTAAGTTAATACATTCAAGATATGTTCTTGAAGAATATTCAGATTCTTTAAAGATTTTTCGTGAAGTGTTCTATTAATCAAGATCTTTAAGTCCTTCTAAAACAATCATTGGTTTGCTGCATCAAAAATTGAAGATGGAAATTTTTATCTTTAATTTTCGCCGAGGCTTGCCCGTCTTTGTTTAAGGGATGGGCAAGGACCTATACCCAAATATTCGACAGGAAAATAAGTCAACATTTGGAAGGAAAAAAAGAGGGGGAAGAAAAAAAAAAAAAAAAAAAAAAAAAATAAAAAAAAAAAAAAAAATAAAAATCTGCTTATTTAGAGTTTCTCTATAGAATATAACAAAACTTAACTTAACCCAACACCTGCGACACCGTAAAGAATTTTTTTTTTTTGTCAACCCATTTGGATTTTTGTAGATATTGCACTACGTGTATAGGAATATATATTTCGGTTTTTAGTTTAATCTTATTATCAAAATCCTTTTAATATTTAGTATAGAATTACCATACAAAATAATATATATTTTATATCTAAATAGTTGGTTACATAATTTTTTCCTTATTTTATCATAATTCATCAAAATCGAAAATATAAAAAACATATTTCAATTATTAAATTTTTTTATAATATTGTACTACATATAATATTGTCCTTAAAATTATATCAATATATAAAAGTAACCGCTAAATCGATCATGGTAATTTTATAATCAATATGTTTATTATATATATATATATATATATATATATATATATATATATATATATATATATATATATATATATATATATATATATATATATATATATATATATATATATATATATATATATATATAACTATATTTCTTCTATATATATATATATATATATATATATATATATATATATATATATATATATATATATATATATATATTATTATATATATATATATATATATATATATTATATATATATATATATATATATATATATATATATATATATTATTAAATATTTTATCCTGTTTTAAACATTAATTTTTTGCTCTAATTACATTCAGGGGTTTTTTAAAATGTTTACAAAAATTTAAGAATATTTCTTGTCCCTCTATTTTACACTATGGTTTGGAGTCTTTCTTGTGAAATATATTTTTGTTAGGCAACAACGAAGAAGTTTTGTTTTGAAAAAATAGAGACGAGGCACATATAGAAAAAAAAAAGTCAATTGAGCCAGCAGTGAATTAATAAAGCTGGGAGCTTTTCCCCATGTAGCATTATGCTATTAAACAATATATTAAACTTCGTAAAGTATTTCTCTTATATTATTAACAGTGATCCTAGTTTAGGGCTGGGATTTTATTACAACTGTAATTAAAGATTGTTGAACCCAGTTAAGCCTTCGGATCTAACTCATGTTCGATTTGGGTCTGGTTGTTATGGGTGATTCATCTTTTATAATATTCTAATTCAACACATCTCTAGCCTTTAAATACTTGCCTTACCTTACTTTTAAGTTTTTGAACAGAGTACTCTTAGGATGGCATTCTATATGTGGGCCAAAACTAGGAACTAGTAACTACCTTTATTTTAATAAAAAGCCTTCAAAAAAAGGCATCTAGCCAAGTTAAAATTCTTGGAAACCAATCAATTTTAAAGTTATTTTGAATTCAATTAAATGGTGAGTATATTTGTTTTCTGTTACAACATTAAGTTATTAAGGCTGGGCATTCCTCATGTTGGATAGAGCAGTTCCACTCAACTGCTGTTATTTTCACATTTCAGAATTTACTTTAGAGTGAGAATTCTATTAATATATATATATATATATATATATATATATTCACCATTTACCATATATACTTATATAGCATATATATATATATATATAACTATATATCTTTTAGAGAATAATTTATATATATATGTATATATATATATATATATATATATATATATATATATATAGGCCCTGTTATGTTTTAAGACTCCGTCAGTTTTTTTTTTTTTTTTTTTTTTTTATATTGCTAGTATATGATACTAACAATGAATTTCAGTGGTGATGGACATGATTTAAAAGTTCGAAATATTTTAAATAATTATTTAAAAATCACATTTATATCAATAAAATTTAAAAAAAATGAAATATCTCGAAAAGTACGAAACTTACAGAAAAACCAATTACATATTTGAAATCAGCTTATAAACCTATTACAAAAATGTAAAAAACAAAAATAACAATTTTTTTCATAAATTAAATATCTCGAAAAGTACAATACTTACAGAAAATCCAATTACATATTTAATCAGCGTGTAAGCTTATTACAAAAAAATGTAAATAATAATAATAATAAAAAAATTAAAAAAAAAAAAAAAAAAAAAAAAAAAAATTAGGGGCTCGAGCCGACAGAGAAATGAGGGACGTTTTCCATACCCCTGGGTAGGGGAGGGGGAGGAACCCCCCGACACCCAAATACCAAAGAGCGGGGGTTCCGGAGACCCGGAGGAGGGAAATAGTCCTACCCTGTCATTCCCCGGAAGGCTGCAGAGACCCGACTCCTGCCATCTTTGCGTTTTACATGGGTATTCCTTTAGTTAAAAAAAAAAAAAAATTTAAAATGACGGGTCGTAAGACGTAACTTTGTTTCCTATATATTTTGAATCTTATTCTGTAATGCATTTGGTGCTGTTAGCATCATATACTAGAAATATATAAAAAAAAAAACAAAAAAAAAATGAAAACTGACGGAGTCTTAAAACATAACAGGTCCTATATATATATATGGACAGAATATTCGCCTGTATTTTATTATTATTATCATCCACATTCGTATTCGCGAATATTTAAGATATTCGTATTCACATTCGCACTTTCAAAAACTGAAATAATAATTATTTATAATCGCATTCGTATTCGTGCACTTACGAAGGCAAGTATAAAGTGATCCGTTGTGGCTTGGTAGAATATTTAGCGACTTTTCTGATCAGTTAACCAGAAACTGAGTCGACTCATACCTACCTACTCGAGGCATGAGTAGTAACTTGAGTCACACACTGGTCGACAATTTATTGGCTTTAGTATTGACAGACTTGTACATATGAGCATAGGCGCTCGATATCAAGGAATTCAAATAGCAATTTTTTTTTTTTTTTTGTTAATTTAATCACCCACTGAACGTCACATGGGTGAAAATATTATTGATGTAATGAAATATTTGGGAAATTGGACCAGAGGATGTTCACTCTGTTATAAATGGCGGTGTCAATATAAATAAAGATCGGTTTCCTCCTGGACTGAATAACAGAAATTACATCAATCATCATCTGCATCTTACTTTTAAAAATGGGTTGACTTCTCAAACATCTTACTAAAGTTATCTCAAAATGTAAGTCAATTGCTGACATTTTAATCATTCAACCATGACTCAAGAACTATAAAAAACACAGATCAGGACTAATATTCCACAGCTTTCAGTAATACATAACGTTGCCAAGCACTGGAACAACACTCTACAAATAATGATAAGGATATAAAAACTTTAAGAATATTTCTGCTTGTATGGTCACTCGAATGATAAAATAAATGCCCTAACATCTCATGACAATTCGATTCTAACTTTGAAGAGATCACCAAGATAATCAGCGAAAACTCGCCATCAATAGAGGAAGACATTCCTCTTGTACCACTCTGAAGAGAGAGAGAGAGAGAGAGAGAGAGAGAGAGAGAGAGAGAGAGAGAGAGAGAGAGAGAGAGAGAGAGAGAGAGAGAGTTAGTATCCTTAGACAATGACATTCAAGGAATAAAGATGATGACAGCGAAGACATTGAGTGACATTAGCAAAAGGTTTGATTTCAAAGAGGACAACGTTTTCGAACTCAATACAAAATAAAAATTAAAATTTTCAGCTTCTCACGGAGATAGTTGAAGCCGAATGGTTGGGTTCCTCTCATACTGATACAGTTGAGAAGGACGCCAAGATATTCAATATTCTCAACGATCTAGAACAGCTAATTAAGGAACCTACATACATCCCAAATCGTCCTAACCAATCTTGAATACTCTTGGTCTATGGAACATCACTGATCATTCTCTTTACAAAAACACATTTTTCCTTCCTATCGGTAGCTGACCACAAATTTTAGCTCTTAATTATAACACTTTCTCTCCAGCAGCTCCAGCATGCCCTAAACGTACTTTCTGGCACTTTAATCGGGCTAGTTGGAAGGCATTGCGTCACTTCTTTTGTTACCTACCCTTGGTATGAATCCTGTTTTGACTCAGAGGTCGCATCGGTGATTGCTGTAAAAGTATGTGCCGTAATCTCCGAGGGAATGTGCAGGTTGATTCCATCTTCTACGAAATCTTTTTCTCTTCATAATCCGTGATTCGATGGCACTTGTTCTCGTGCTCTCCAGGATAGAGTTAATGCCAATGGGAAATTTAAAAATCCTACTCTCCTATAACTCTTGTAATTTTCGTTCAGCTCGGAATCGTTGCAAGGATATTATTCGTCAGGCTAAGGTGCTTTCACCAAAAGAAAGTGCACTGATAAAAATTTCTGCCTCCTTGCCAAAAACATCTCTAATAGCTTCTGTAAATCTGCCTTTACTTCTCTTATTCACTCTGACGAATCTGTGGCCAATAGTACCTCTGAAAAAGCTAATCTCTTCGGCCTAATTTTTTTTAACCTAATTCTATCATGGACGTTTCTGGCAACCCCACCCCCCTCTTGCTCATTCTCCTCTCAGGTGTCCCATGGCTCCGACTGTGATTACACATGATAGGATGCATGAGATCCTGAGATCTATGAACGTTAGGAAGGCCCGTGGTACAGAAGGTATTCTTCCTCATGATTTGAGGGAATGAGCTTTCGAGCTGGAGCCTGTCCTCTTTCGGCTCTACTCTTTATGCCTTAATTATAGCACTTTCCCTCAGAGCTGGAAGCACGCATATGTTCAATCAATCCCGAAGAAGGGTAGCCGTTCCAATCCTTCTTACTATCGTCCTATAGCTCTCACTTATATTTTGTCTAAAATCTTTGAAACTCTCCTCAACTCTCATTTCCTGGATCATCTGGAATCTCATTCCCTCCCTTCAGATCACCAGTATGGTTTTCGACGTTCTAGGTCAACTGGTGACATTCTTTTTATATCACTTATTTATGATCTTTTGCCCTTAGGGACTATATGGGGAGTCATGTGTGGTTGTACTTGATATATCCAAAGCCTTTGGCCGAGTATGGCTTGCGTCACTGCTCTCTAAGCTTCCTTAATTTGGGTTTCCTCCTCTTTACTCACTTTAATCTAGTTTTCCCTTAGATCGCTCCATATCGGCACTTGTTGATGGAGCGATCTCTTCTTCCTTTTCTGTTAACTGTGGTGTTCCACAAAGTTTGTTTTATCTTGAACTTTATTCTTGCTTTTCATTAACGATCTTCTCAGCTGATTATCTAACTATTCATTCTTATACCGATAATTCAACGCTCCATTCTTCCACTCATTTCAAATCTGCTCTCACTTTTGGTTTTAGAGTTAATTTTCATCTTTCCGATTCTATTCTTATAGATCTGGATGGGATTTCTTGGTTGGCTGACCTCAACCTTGTGAAGCCCAACTGTTTAAAAATTCAACTTTTTCACATCTCCCTCTCATAAGCACCTCCCAATTTTCCTATCTTCTTTGAGGGCTCCATCGTCTCACATTTGGACAACATAAACATTCTTGGTCTGAAGATAAGCTATAAACTATCTTGGAAACCTCACACCACAACGTTTCTGGAGGTGAATATGCCGAAGCTGGGAGTTCTGTTCCAGGTTGCGGCAGTTTTATCTTCCGAACAGTTACTCTAATTATATAAGGTTATCATATATATAAGTGATGTTCCCATTTCTGGCTTCAGTTCACCATTCTTTGGATATGATTGAGTCTAAGGCAAGATTCGCTAAAATGGTCGCTATCGACCCCTAAATTTTCCTAACTCCGTTGACCCTCTATCGACGC
The DNA here is from genome assembly GCA_015478945.1 of Trachelipus rathkii. Lineage (NCBI taxonomy): Eukaryota > Metazoa > Arthropoda > Malacostraca > Isopoda > Trachelipodidae > Trachelipus > Trachelipus rathkii. The sequence continues at coordinate 3,368 of JABUQX010012789.1, read as the reverse complement.
GTTGATGTTTATCTCTTTGCCAAAGGTACTTGCTACAACGGCAGGTGCCTGCGGAAGTTGACTGCTCGCATTCCGCCACCATTGAGTCGCCTCGTAGCACAAGGGATTCCTTGCTTTCTCCTGATTTCTGTGTGTGAGGCTCTAGGCTTGTTCATTGTAGTGCATCCATCGTTCTAGCTACCTATTTTCTGTGGAACTCTCTGTCTTCATCTGTTAGCCCTGCTATATTTAATCTTCTTCCCTTCAAGTCCTCCGTCTGCGGTCACCCCAGAAATTTGAGTTAGGCTTGGGAATTATTATTATTATTATTATTATTATTATTATTATTATTATTATTATTATTATTATTATTATTATTATTATTATTATTATTATTATTTATTATTATGTATGTGTGAGATATAAATATTATTGATATTGAAGAGCGTTTGTCTGTCTGTATGTGTGTGTGTCTAAATGTGTGTGTGTGTGTGTGTGTATTTTATTATTATTATTATTATTATTATTATTATTATTATTATTATTATTATTATTATTATTATTATTATTATTATTATTATTATTATTATTATTATTATTATTATTTCATTTTATTATTCCCCTCCTTAATTGCCCCTCTGTTCGTGAGGTGGTGGGTTACCTATATATATATATATATATATATATATATATATATATCATAATATATATATATATATATATATATATCATATATATATATATATATATATATATATATATATATATATATATATATATATATATATATATATATATATATATAGATCAGCTTTTCAGATTTATCAAATATGTATCTTAAAAACATTAATATCTTTACAATGAAACGGAATACATTGCTGGAATGCTGGTATAATTTTGCCCTGGAAATGTTAAAAAAAAAAAAAAAAAAAAAAAAAAAAAAAAAAGATTATATAAAAAAGCTACAATAGCTACAGCGAAAAGGAATACATTTTGGAATCCTGGAAAAATTTCACATAAGAAAATGTAAAAATAATAATAAAAAAAAATTATTGTTAATAATTATAGTAATATAAATTAGAAGGATTTATTTGAGACCTTTTTTATTGGTTTCTCGATAAAATAGACTTAATTTCATATTAAATTTAACTTTTTTTTTTTTTTACTAAAGAGAATACCCCAAGGGTATCTGCACCGATGGCAGAGTCGGAGGTCTCTCGGCTTCGAGGGAACTTACGAGGGTAGGACTAATTCCCCCACTCCGGGGGGAGGGTCTCCGGAACCCCGCTCTTTGGTATTTGGGTGTCGCGAGGGTTCCTCCGCCCCTCCCCGGGTATGAAGAAGCATCCCCCCTATGTTCCCCCGTCGGCTCGAGCCCCTAGTGTGCCGTATAAAGCAAAATTAAGTCTATTTAGTAACCAATAAAGGTCTCTAAATAGGCCTTCTAATATTATTACTAATTATTGCTGTAGAACATTATTATTATTATTATTACATTTTCTTATGTAAATTTTACGAGGATTCAAAAATGTATTCCTTTTCGCTGCAGCTTGTAGGTTTTGAGATATAATTTTTTTTCATTTTTTAAAAAATTGGACCAACATTCCAGCAATGTATTCCATTTACTGTAGCATTAATAGTTTTAAGATACATATGACGGATAATCAAAACTTATTACATATATATATATATATATATATATATATATATATATATATATATATATATATATATATATATATATATATATATATATATATATATATATCTTTATATATAACATATAATATAATATATATATATATATATATATATATATATATATATATATATATATAACTAACTATCTTTCTTACTATATAAGGATAGATAGATAGATAGATAGATAGATAGATAGATAGATAGATAGATAGATAGATAGATAGATAGATAGATAGATAGATAGATAGATAGAATCTAAGTTAGCCATAAATTTAAATTTTCTTTAAAACTTTATTGAAAATGAATCTTATTTATGGATTACTAATATAAAAAAGTAATTATTTTTTCCATATTTGCAATCATGAAATTTTTCATATATACATGGGATGGGCGTATTCATGAGGCAGTGGGTGCACATGCACCCCCCCCCCTAAAAACATTTCGTAATGAAAACAATTTATGAGGATTATTAAGTTTTGCAAATGATTAAAGACTTCTTTATTGTACTTTTTGTTTTCAAAATTTCACGTGTTAAAAATTTAAAAATGAATATCTACTGACTACTACTTTTTAGCAGCTTTTCAGAGAGAGAGAGAGAGAGAGAGAGAGAGAGAGAGAGAGAGAGAGAGAGAGAGAGAGAGAGAGAGAGAGAGGCAGATTTGTTAATTAAAATTGAAAAAAAGACAAATTAATATATTAGACAAACCTTGCAATCCAAATCTTTGTGGTTATTGTAGTGTCATATAAATATATATATATATATATATATATATATATATATATATATATATATATATATATATATATAGATATATATACATATATATATATATGTAATATATATATATATATGTAACATATATATATAATATATATATATAAAATACATAATATATATATATAATATAACCCTCTACTATCTACCTACTATATATATATATATATATATATATATATGTAATAACCCTTTGATGATATAATATATGTAACTTAATAATAATAATAATATATATAATATATGTAATATATATATATATATATATATGTATATATATATAATATATAGATATATATATATGTAATATGTATATATAATAATATAAATAATATCTAATATCAATAACATTACATATATACCAAATATCACCATATATATATATACCATTTAAATATGTATATATATTTGTAGTTCTGTGTATATGTATATATAATATACGATTAATAATATAACTACATAATAATAATATAATAATAATATAATAATAATGTAGTAATAACAATTATTAATATCATATATGTAATATATAATATCATATTAATGTGTAATATATATGTAATAATGTTAATAATATAATATTAAACTCAACAACCTAAATTCTCTTAACACTTTATATATACTCTTATTTACCAGATTGTATGAATTATTATTTTATTATATGTAAAAGAAAATGTGTATACCATTATATGTGTATGTGAAATTATTATAGTTGATATTATAGTGTGTATGTAGTATATTTATGTCATTATTTATTTATTCTTGTTATATTTATTATTATCTTTTTTAGTGATAAATATTTATGTATAGTATGAAAATAGATATATTGGATATATTTCTACTATTATTCACCTTTTCTATCATTTTATACCACCATTTAATATTATATTATCTATGATTATGTTATATTATA
>JABUQX010012788.1:65000-84692 GCA_015478945.1 Trachelipus rathkii | reverse complement strand
CCATATATACCTATCCAATCCTTTCTTAAATGTTACAATCGAGTTGCACTCAACAACTTCCTGATGCAAACCATTCCAAAATTTAACAACCTTATTACTGAATGAATGTTTTCTTATATCAAGATAGCATGCTTTCTTCCTAATTTTCTTATTATGCAACCTGGTCTCCCGTCCTTGCTCTACTATGAAGAATTTAGTCTCCGTATTATCAATAGATGTAAATATTTTGTAGACTTGTATCATTTTCCCTCTGAGAAATCGCCTTTCTTCAGAAAACCTTCCTAACTCCTTCAGTTTCTCCTCATAGCTCTTATCCTCAAACCCAGAAATAAGCCTTGTTGCTCTACGTTGCACTCTCTCTAGCATATCTAAGTCTTTCTTTAAATAAGGGGCCCAAAAAAGTGCACAATACTTTAATCCTGGTCTCACACAGCTATTATACAGTTTGCTTATAACTTCTTTGCTCTTGCAAACTACATTGCGGTTTATTATGCCCAGCATCTTATTAGCTTTATTCCTTTGCTTCCAAACACTGATTAGCTACTTTCAAGTCACTGATTATAATCACTAGATGTTTTTATTGGTCCACAGACTCAAGTCAATCCCCATTCATATCGTAGTTAAAATTTAGAGTTAACATAGTCAAAATTTTAGGACTTTTTACTATTAAAATTCATTTGCCACTATCTGCCCACCAAAAAGTTTATCAAGATCATTTTGAATCTTTATACATACTTCTCTATTCCTAACTGAGGTAGCCACTTTGGTGTCCTCTTCAAACTTAGAAACCTTGCATTGAAGTTCCTGGTCTAAATCATTTATGCATTTGAGGAACCAGTAGTGGCCCCAGCACTGAACCCTTGTGGGACACCACTTTCACTATTTCCCATGATGACTTTATTGCCATTTAGTTGTACACACTGTTTGTCTATATATAAATATATATATATATATATTATAATATATTAATATTATATATATATATATATAATATATATATATATAATATATATATATATATATATAATATATATATAATATATATATAATAATATATATATAATATATATATTATATATATATATATATATATATATATATATATATATATATATATATATATATATATATATATATATATATAAATATATATATATATATATATATATATATTATATATTTATATATAATATAGTTTATATTATATTATATATATATATATATATATATATATATTATATATATATATATATATTTTAAAGAAAAGAATATATAATGAGAAGGTAAAGAATTAACTGGCCTTCTCTGGGATTGAACCACCGCCATGTTGCGCTGTGAGGACAATATGCCCGGTGCTATACAAACTGAGCCATCCTCCAACCATAAAAATTAATAAAATGGAAAAACACTTATAAAGGCAACCGAGTTCCCGTCAAGGCGGCATCACCAGGTGTCCAGCTTGTCCTATCTCTCTTCTTTATTATTTTAGATGTTAAATATTGAATAAATAATTGCAATTAGATAAAAAAAAAAAAAAAAAAAATTTTTTTTAAAAAAATTTTTTTAAAAAAAAAAAAAAAAAAAAAAAAAAAAAAAAAAAAAAAAAAAAAAAAAAAAAAAAAATAAAAAAAAAAAAAAATGATATTAAAAAAAGGAACATACAATTAGTAGGTAAAGAGTTAACTGCCTTCTCTGGAATTGGAACCACCGCATGTGCGCGTGAGGACAATATGCCCGGTGCCTTACAAATGAGCCATCCTCCAACCCATAAAGTTGGATTCAAGAAACTTATAAAGCAACCGAGTTCCGGTCAAGGCGACATCACCAGGTGTCCAGCCTGCCCTATCTCTCGTTCTTTATATTTTAGATGTTAAATATTGCATAATGGGTTGGGGGATAGCCCTCAGTTGTTATAGCACCGGGCATATTGTCCACGCGCAACATGCGGTGGTTCAGTCCCAGAGAAGCGCAGTTAATTCTTTACCTTCTCATTATATGTTCTTCTTTAACATCTTATTTGAATTGGAAGTATGATGCAATATTTACATCTAAAATATAAAGAACGAGAGATTGGACCAGGCTGGACACCTGGGATGTCGCCTTGACGGGAACCCGGTTGCTTTATAACTGTTTGAATCCAACTTTTATGCGGTTGGGGATAGCTCAGTTGTATAGTACCGGGCATATTGTCCTCACGCGCAACATGCGGTGGTTCAATCCCAGAGAAGGCAGTTAATTCTTTACCTTCTCATTATATGTTCTTTCTTTAACATCTTATCTAATTGCGATTAGTATGCAATATTAACCTAAAATATAAAGAACGAGAGATAGGAACAGGCTGGACACCTGGTGATGTCGTTTTGCCTTGACGGGAAAACTCGGTTGCTTTATAAGTGTTCTTCCAACTTTTAGGGTTTGGGGATAGCTCAGTGTATAGCACCGGCATATTGTCCTCACGCGCAACATGCGGTGGTTTCAATCCCAGAGAAGGCAGTTAATTCTTTCCCCTTCCATTATATGTTCTTTCTTTAAACATCTTATCAATTGCGATTATTATTCAATTTTAACATCTATATTTATATATATATTGATATATATATATATATATATATAATATATAGATAATATATATATATAATATATATATATATTGTATATATATATATATAGATATATATATATATATATATATATATATATAATATATATATATATATTATATATATATTATATATATTATAATATAAATTTAAAATCTCTGAATTTTATAAAATGTGCCTTACTAATTTTTTTTAGCAATGTGACTATATACATATACTGTATTTTTTTTTCAAATTACCCAATTTTACCCAGCTTTTACCATAAAAACCCAGACCTGGTGGGTTGGTGGGCAGCTCCTTGGGGAGGTGTCTGGTGCAAGCCTGCCTAGTTTCTAGGTAACAACTACTGTACTATTGGTAGCTAACTTACTAGCTTCCCAGAGCCTCAGATTATGATGACAACAATGTTCAAAGTTTAAATAATATAAATTTAAATATATTACCTAATTACTTTACTTAATATAGTCCTCTTATTTCATTGCTATCAATAACCTGTAACATAGCAATGCCATTTATCTTTACAAGTTTCACCAATTAGGCAATAACATTCATTCAGCAGTGGGAATTGAACAATGTCTGTTACCAAATTATATGTTTAATTTTAAATTTTATGCCTAGTTAAAGGCATCATTTTTGTCTAATTGTTTAGTTCACGATGGATTTACTCCTGTTTACTGATGGCTCTAAAACAGCAGACAGTGTGGATCAGGGTTGGAAAAAAAAACAAAATAAAAAACAAAAACAAAAAACCGCTGGGCTGTTTTTTTGTCCAAACAGGGTTTTTTTTCCAACCCTGACCCACACTGTCTGCTGTTTTAGAGCCATCAGTAAACACTGGAGTAAATCCATCGTGAACTAAAGAATTAGACAAAAATGATGCCTTTAACTAGGCAGCGGGGTGGTTAGATTTAGAGAAAGATTTCAAGACCAGGCAGATGGTGGGAGCAGGGATTTGCCAAAGTGTATACCCTTTATTATAAAAGAACGACAGCACCTTTTGCAAAGGGATATTGAGAAAGTTATGGGTGCTATAAACTGTTTGCAAATGGCCTGTAAGAAGGATTCTGAGGTATCTCTCGTAGAATCGATGTCAGAGCAGAAGGTATTGGGGGTTTGAAAGCGAAAATAACTTGTGCACATGATGTATTCCCTTCGAAGAGAGATTGGCATCACACCAGATTCAGCTTCAAGGCTCACCCGGGATGATCGGAAGGCTTCAGTAGAGATTCGGATCTCCTCGTTTTGGATGAGGTCTAACAGGTGTAGTAGGGTTGTTAGGGAGGCCTAACCATATACTACGCAGCCATAGTCCAACTTCGGACGGATTGGGGCTATGTGGAGAGGCAAAAGGAGCTTACTACCAGCACCCCAAGGTTTTGAGGCGAGATGACGTAATAGGTCAAGCACGCGATGACATATCGTTTTCAGGAGTTTAATATGCAGTGAGCATGTTACATGGTCATCTAGAATGAGGCCTAGAAATTTGACTTGTGAAGTTGCAGGAATGGGTGGTTAGGTTCGTGGGAGGAAGGTGACATGTTCTTTGACTCCCTTTTTTACTAAAAAGTACTGCTGAGGTTTTGGTAGTTGAGAAATGGAAGCCATGGGAGTTACCACATTGTAAAATCTTCTCAATAGCTAGCTGAAGTTGCCTTTCAAGAAATGATAACCTGGCACCGGCAATGCATAGCGCCAGGTCATCAATATAGAGAGAAAAATTGACAGTCGCTGGGATAGAAATAACGATCATTAAATCTGAGCGAATAGTAGTACACTTAGAACACTGCCTTGCGGAACACCTTCATCCAAAGTAAAGTGGCGTGATAGAACAGAAGAGCACCAAACCTGAATAAATCTGTTTGACAGAAGGCATTTAATAAAGAGAGGGTGTTTGTCCTCGGAGGAAATCGAGCGAGTGGAGTTTAATGAGAACCCCAGATCTCCCCGTTGTTTCATAAGCTTTTCAAGGTCAAAAAATACACCAAGAACCATCCCACCAGACCAGTTGAAAAGGCTTCTCGGATGTCAATGTCCAGTTTTAACAAGGGATAGGTGGTCGAACGATTTTTTCGAGAACCAGACTGGAAGTTTAAAAAAGCCTGGCAACTCTGGAAGGAAAGGGAGAAGGCGGCCTGAAACCATTTTGTCGATTAAATTGCAAGTATGACAGGTCAGTGAAATTGATCTTTGGCTGTCCTCCACCTTTGGATCCTTCCAAGGTTTTGGGAATAGGGATTACAAAAGCTGGAGTCCAAACAGAGGGTGAAAGTAACGGAGCATTATGTACGAAATCATGCCTGGGTTAAGGAAACCGTCTTTGCTATTCGTCAGTCAGTTTGATACTCTGCAAGTGTAAAAATATGATTATAGGTATGATCTTCCCTTTTTCCTGTTGAAAAGTCTGGCGGTACAGTGTTAATTTTCAGTTTTTGAAAGGCTTCAGGATAGTAGGAAGAGCTCGAGTGGCTAACAAAACTATAACCTAATGCATCTGCAACAACTGTTGGAGCAGAGATAATATCGGATATATCAAGCCCATAACGGAGGGGTGTAGGTGAAGAGTTGTTAGAGCAGAGAGATATATCCTATGAAACTTTCTACACTAAATAAAGGAGAGTTGTGGAGTTGACAGTCGAAGTATTAATTCGAAAGTATTGTTTACGTGTCTGGCGATTAATTTGACGAGATCTCGCCGCAGTTGCTTTAAAAATAATCATGTTTGGGGTGGTACGGACCCTTTTGTATTGCCTGTAATTTCTTCTTCTCCCGGTTAGCTTGCGCACACTCTTGGGACCACCAAGGGGTTGCCGAACTCTTACCTGCGGAAGATCGCGGGGTGAAAGCTTCTGCTGCTGTGATGATAACTTGTTGGAAGAAGTTAAAGGCATCACCAATAGTAGGAAACCGTTTATTGAAGGGTGAAAGTGAGATACCTTTGACCTGATGAAAGTAGCCCACTCCACTCCACTCGGTCATAACGCCAGCTGGAATTGGGTTTTAACATTGGCCTCGGTGCAAGTTCATTTAAGGCTATTGGGTAATGGTCAATCACTGCCGTATAAGTAATCAAAGCGGGAACAAGTAAATGATCCATAAGAAAATTGGAGCAAAAAGAAATACTTATACAGGAAGAAGAGTGTGTATCTAAACATTCATATGTTGGGAGTCCTGTGTTAAGGCATCTCAGGGAATAGGGTGTTAGGAGATCAACAAGGATCTTAAACTTAGAGGAGGTGACAGAGTCGCCCCATTAAGGGTGGCGAAGGTTGAAGTCTTCCAGTATAGCTACCGAAGTGGGGAGCTGCTTAATAAGGTCAGCTAAGTCGGTCTTAGTAAACTTACTACTCGGAAGCCAAGATAGATTCGAGCAGACAGTGAGGTCTTGTGGACAGAGAATTCGTGCTTGTACTGCCATAAAGTCTAGTTTGAAGAGGGACTGGAGAATATGTAACAGATTTGTGAATGAGTATTCCTGCACCTCCCCTATCTTTGTCACCTCTTTATATAGAGGTTAGCGGCTATTTATATTCCGAAGGTTGGAAGAAGTCGCGATAATATAGTTGAAGTTCCTGCAAACATATTCACTTTGGTGTACATATGTTTATTAGTTGAACAAGTTCTTCAAACAAAAATTCCATTGAGGAAAGGTGGCTATGCTTTGTTGTTATGAATATTATGAGGATAGTTTTTTTGAGAGAATTGTCTCCATGCGGCTATGAGTAATGTTGGAGGTGGATACAAATGGGGAGGAAAGGATGAGACGTGAGTTCCGACAAGGAGGAGCAATAAATCCTGGTGGTAATGAATATTCGTACAACATAGATTTGAGTTGTACAATAGTTTGTTTTTTTTTGATGGGTGGGGGGAGTTTTCTTTGGTATTTGGTGGATGGATTTCGCCATGAATGCAAAGTAAGTTGAATCTAATCTAGTCCATGTTATTAGGTGGACTTGGTTGACCATTGAAAGAGCAACCAGAGGGCTCATGTTTAGGAATGGGAGCGATATCAGTATCTGCCGACCAATCAGATTCAGAAATGTGTGGGGAATATAGGACTGTTTCCATGGAAATGGGAGAGGAGGGTGTCACCAGAAAAGTGCCATCCTTTTGAAAAGGTGTTCAAGTTGCGATATTGGCATCCAATATAGGATCCGCTGGGTTGACAAATCTAACACTGGAAACTTTGTCAGCGAGTCATCAGGTGGACGATTTTGGGAGACTGGACAATTTGAGTTAAGATGCGAGACCTCTGGGTCCCCTTTCATGCCGCCAACAAATCCAGAACACTTGGAGCGATTGCGGTGTTTTCATTGAACTGTTTTCCATTCTCTTCTCTCGGAAGCGCAAGAACATTAGAAGGAAAGTGGGTCGTCACGTCAAGCTCTATTTGGTAACTGTTATCCATTGCATCTGCTAAGGCATAGTATCCTTAGGAAGTGTTGAGATGTTATAGGAGGATTCAGAAGAGCTGGAGTAATCTTGCAAACTATCAGAGGGTTGGTAGGTGGGTTGCTCGATAGCTGTGATTGTTTTCGTGCAGTCTATTGAAGTCATTGCCTTTGTCTCAGGAAAAGACTTATGGCGAGGTCTCTTCTGAGTTGTATTTTTTACATCTAGGGTCAGTGTGTTTTGCCTTAGAAATTAAGATGATTTGTATTTTAATGAATAATCTTTAGTTTGGTGATTAATCTTTTGTTTGTATTTAGGAACATCTTTTTTAGAAATTTGAGTAATGGTAAAAGGTGGGTAGGGGATATAGACGCAGGAATCTTACATGAGTTTGTCGAACTCATCTTGAGGGTATGGGACACAGAGTGTCTTGGCTAAAGCTGAACTCCTTGCTCAGACCTTTGCTTCTAATTCCACCTTAGACGATTCCAGTACTTTTCTATCTTCTCCACCTCCCTCCAACATATTTATGCTAATATTGTAATTTCTTCAAAAGGTGTTATTTCTGTTTTTTCATAGCTTAACACTAAGAAGGAGTACAGTTCTGATGGTATTCCCTCTGTGGTTCACAAAAATTGTGCTTTTTAGCTTGCACTCTGCCGTGTCAAATTATTCCATCTCTGTCTTTCTACTTTGGCCTTCCTTCTTGGTGGAAAGGTGCTCCTGTACCAAAAAAAGGGAACAAATCTCAACTCTCCAATTATCGCCAAATATTTCTAGCTTCTGTTCTCTCTATAGTTTTCTAATATATCCTAGCAGGAAGATTTGAAAACACCTCAATTCTTGTAATCTTATCTCTGACCGCCAGCACGGCTTTCGTAAGAAGCGCTCTACTGGCGATCTTCTTTCTAGTCTTTCTGTTTCTTAGTCCTCTTTCCTTCAGTATTTTGATGAATGCCACCGCTCATCCTTTAATTCTATAAATAGTGGTGTTACCCATTGTTCTGTTTTATCCCTAATTCTTTCTACTTTTCATAAAAGACCTCTCTTTATTACTTCATCACATATCAACTCCTATGCCGACGACTGCACCCTTCATTACTCCCCTCATTTTGATAGACGTCCTTTTCAACAACAATTAGCTCACGCTAGGAGGGCATCCTTGAATCAACTAGCATCTGATCTTTATCAAATTTCTTTGGGTCATTGAGAACACGGTTGTTTTCAATTACTTAAAAAATCAGTTCCTCCATTTTTCCATTCCACATAATCTTTCAAACAGCAAAAACATCTTTGAAAACATATATAGTAACTCAAACCTTCGTCTGTGCATAATATTTTCTACTTTTCATAAAAGACCTCTCTTTATTACTTCATCACATATCAACTCCTATGCCGACGACTGCACCCTTCATTACTCCCCTCATTTTGATAGACGTCCTTTTCAACAACAATAAGCTCACGCTAGGAGGGCATCCTTGAATCAACTAGCATCTGATCTTTATCAAATTTCTTTTGGTCATTGAGAACACGGTTGTTTTCAATTACTTAAAAAATCAGTTCCTCCATTTTTCCATTCCACATAATCTTTCAAACAGCTAAAACATCTTTGAAAACATATATAGTAACTCAAACCTTCGTCTGTGCATAATATTTTAGGTGTTTATTTTTCTCGTGAATTTAACCGGAAGGTTCATATTGCTTCTCTTTCTAAACAAGCTTCTAAAAGGTTGGTGTTCTGAGGCCCATTCAGAATTTCTTCACGTCACCTCAGTTGTTTGATCTTTATAGGGGTCTCGTTATCCCCTGTATAGAGCATGCCTCCAGGTTTAAACAAATATGTTGTTGCAAAAGGTTAAAGAATTCAAATAGTTCGTTTTGACAAATCCGGATATTCGTCATATATATCACGCCAGAAATTTTATATCGGCACTTCTCCAAAATTAGCTTTTAACTAACTGTCTAAGGTAATTGTAATTAAATTTTCATAATCTACTGCCAGAAATTCTTCCTTTTCACGATAAATTTGAAATCTTTGGCAAAAAAAATAAGAGGGATGAAAGGGGTCCTCCTCTCTCGGCTCACACTGAATGAGATCACGCTTCTAACAAAAAGGAAAGGTTGAAGTTGATAGGCATATTATATATATATATATATATATATATATATATATATATATATATATATATATATATATATATATATATATATATATATATATATATATATATATATATATATATATATATATTATATAATATATATATATATATATATATATATTTATATATAACAATAATTTACAAAGGCAGGATTCAAGCTCAGTCATTCCTGTCACCAGTGAAACTTGGAAATAACCTTCTCCTTCTCAAATCAATCTTCTTCTTAATCTTGCCCTCATTAATACTAGATGATTCTCCTTTATATTCATAATTAACAACTCATCATTTTTCTAAACTACCTGCCTAAATTAACTACGCTCTGCTACCAGTTGATAACACAGAGCTAATACTTCTAAATAATTTAACTACAGAACACAGGAACAATTTAATTATACTACTTACTGCTATTGATACCAGCTAGAAATATTTGATAGTTTCTTCTTTACACAATTTAGATTCAAGTACAAATATTAAATATACAGATACAGTATTTGATAATAACGAAAAAATAAATAAATATAGATTGAAGTTAATATAACACTTCCTAATTGTTCAAAATCCTGCATTAGTTAACTCAACTTAAATCTAATCCCCAACTAGAATAAATGAAAGAAAACTATTACTTTTTACCCTTAAGATACTGACTATACTTTGATCTAGTCTGTGCCTTTATCACCATTCACCTTTCTTCCTTATATAAAAAAACGTCTGAGGGCAAGCCCTGATATTTCAGCCTCAATAGTTTCATCTGTTCACATAATCTTACAATTATTCACTTTCATATTTACACTGAAAATATAATACATTTCACTTAAAAAAAAAAACACACACACAAATCAAATAAAACTAAAAAAATAAATATTCCATGATCACAGAATAGGCAACATTGTGACAACATCCAACATTCCGAAAACCAAACTGAAAAGAAAGAAATAAAGAGCAATCATTCTTAAACCTTTCTCTCTCCTTCCTTTCCCCCTTCCACATATACTTTTATACCTTTCACATCCACTCTTCTCTTAGTAAAAATATCAGTCAGCTGATTCTCAGTATTCACCCATTCCACATTTGTAATTTCTTTCTCTTCCAACGTCCACTTAATCCACGCCACATCTATTCTCAACACTTACGTTTCTGAATAAATTGCATTCTTTTGAGTCTTACTATCTTTATACACCCTTATAGGTAATCTTTCACCTCCAACTGCCTATCTTCAACATTCCTCTAAAAAAAACCTGCTTCCACCTTCTTTAAATCCTATTTCCTCAGCCTCTATTGTGGACCTTGCTACCTTTTACATACATCTCGATTTCTAAGCAAAAGGATATTTATTTCCTTTTTTATCTTTCAAACATACAATATAACCTACCTGCGAGTTTACCCTTTTCTCCTTACCATAAGAAACGTCCATATACACTTCACCTTCCATACTGCCTTCAAGTTTTCTAAACCAAATTTCCATGTTTATGCTCTTCCTTCTCTGTAATATATTAATTAACCTTCTCATTTTTTCTTCTTTACTTCCTTTCAAAATACCTACTTCTATCACTACAGCATAAGCTAAATCAGGTCTAGTTTGCTCACTTAACCAGTTCACTTGCCCCACTAATGGCCTGTATAAAGTTAACTCGCTATTTTTCATGTTCCTATCCCTAAAAAATGCCTTTTTTGAGGAATTTTGATCCCTTCTACATATTTTTCTTGTTCTAGCCAAACTCCCTTTAAACTATTCTTTATATTTACCCCAATTTATTTAAACCCAGATACCTCTTCAGACCCTATTTCTAATTTTCTCTCTTCTTCTTTACCACTCGATTCATAAACACTTCAGAACCCTCGAAACAAAATCATCAACATGCGTGCACATAATCCCCACTAATTTTCCTTCATTCTTCCAATAAATCAGGGCTGGTTCGAGCTTACTCTTCTGCCCTCCTAATTCCTCAATCAAAGAAACTACCTTATCATACAAGCCCTAGATGCATCATTAAGCACATATACAGTCTTCTTCAATTCCCACACAATCCCCTTTTCTTTAGCCTCCTTAGGGGGAATAACATAAACTTTTCTCTTTATCTTTTCACCTTGTAGATACGCAGATTTAATATCGATAGAAATGTAATCCCAACCCTTGCTTTTAATAATGCGCAAACAGATCTTTAATATCTCACCCAAACATGCAGGTGCTTCAGTAATAAATTATCCCCTTCTTCTTCAAAACCCCTAGCTACTAATCTAGCCTTACATATTGATTCATTATTTTTTAACTTTTCCACAACTACCCATCCTAAAGAAATCATTTTTTGTCCTTTTTCTTTTACCCTACGAAAAACATCATTTATCCCCAATTTTCCATTTCCTTCAATTTAGCTTTAAGAACTCTATCATCCTCCCAATTTACCAACCATACTTCAGCTTGATCTTCTATACCTTTAATGTTACTATAGTCCCTAAAATCTATCAATTTCATCTCACCACCAGACACATTATGAACATTGTAACTATCACTCCATTTTTTACTACTAGCTTTCCCTGCTCTACTTAACACTTTTACATCAATACATTCTCCACTCTATTCGTACATTTATACCTTTTTCCTATTCTTATCTTTCTTATTTTAGAAATCCCATCCTCCACATATCCCCCACAACCCCTTCATCATCCTCCGAATCATCACTCTTCTCCTCTTCTTCTTTATCTTCTTTGCTTCTAACCACTCGTACAATCTTACATTCCTCATCGTCATTGATAGTTTTATTAACCCTATTAACCCTTTCTTCCATTTCATCCTCTTCCTTCTTACTTTCATTATCTTTAAGTGTCCCTCCAACCTTGTTATATGAATCCTAGCCACATCTCTCAAAGTACCCCCCATGTTTAACTACCACCGTCTTACCATCGCGTCCAATCACCTTAGCTTGTCCCCTCCATTGTTTATCCATTTCCCTCTTATAATAAACTTCTTCACCTGGTTCAGCTAGTTCTAACTTATGTTTCTTTATTTGACATTTCATAGCTGTTTTAATCATTTCATCTGCTTCTTGTTGTATGTGAATAAACATAGCTTTTGCTAACCCTGATATGTGATCTTTTACGATTTTCGTTTCTGTACCTTCTGTATCTTCTCTGACGTATAATTAGATAATTTAATATTTTCCCCAAAACTAACTGATTTGGCGAATAGCTATTCCTATCTAATAAATTGTTTTTAGTTGCCACTGACTAAGATAAACTTATCTTTCTTCCATGCTCACACCCCCTCATCTTTCTCATCGAATCTTTTAAAAAACCCACCATTTTCTCACACTGATCATTGCTCCACGGACTCTCAGCAGGAGTTGCCTACTGAATTATTCCAAATCTTTCACACGAATCTTTCATATCTTAATTTTGAAATTCTAAATCATTATCACCCAAAACTTTTTCAGGTGCACCAAGTATACCTATCCATCTATCCAATTTTTTTCTACTATTTCCATAGCTTCTTTACTTTTAACCCAACAAGCTTGGCAATAACGTGTTCCCAAATCTACCACTACCAAAAACCTATGCCCATCCAATTCCTCTAGATCCATAACAACAGCCTCATTAAAAGTCTTAGCCAAGGGTAAATCTACTACTGGCCTACTTTGTGTCCTTTTATATCTTATACACGTCTCAAATTCTTCACTTATTTTCTTTAAGCTTTTCCTTATTAATTTCCAATCCTCCCCTCTATCTCATTCCTATAAGCATCCCTAACAAGATCTCATAACCTTTCTTTACCCGGATGACCAAATAGTATATGCAATCTCTGAACAATTTTTTCTCTATTTCTTTCATCTAACAAGTTATCTTTCGTAGTTCCTTGTCACCAAAATCTCTAGCTAAATCTAACTTAAATGTCCCTTTTCATTTGACCAGCATTTAACTTTCATATTATCAAACACTCCAATGTTAAGTTCATTCGTTCGAAGATTTAAACTCACGTTCATACTTTTCATAGTTTCATTCCCTATCAAACATGGGATGTCTCTCTTCACAACCTCCGTAATTAAAAAAAAAATTCGTATTGCTAATATAACGAAGTATTTTTAACTTGTTACCTACCTGATACACAGAATCTCTTAAAACATGCCTCCCCTCTATCTATTTCATAGACTCACGAACTTCTTTTCTTTCATTCTCATTCATACTACCTACCACTAAGCCTAGTCACTTTTATCCTGTCACATACTTTTGGCATCCTGTATCTACAATAACACCTATATCCTCATATTCTTTATTTCATTCTTCTTCATTTAAACCTTCCCCATAGAAAACCTTATCCCTATACTTTTTATTCCTCCAGTAGCTTTTTCTTCCACTCTCCTATCACCCACTACCCCTGTACTATTGGTAACCCTCCTCCATTGTCCTCTGTTTGGACATCTTGCAGCAAAATGACACTCTGATTGTCATACATTTCATCACATGCCCATATTTATTCTTCGGATTTATTGTCACACTCTCTCCTTCATAAGCTTTCCTTTTATCCTCTATCTTCCTATCTTTTGTTCACCAACCCTTGATTTCCTTAGTCTTATCTATCTTCCCATCTAAACCCTCACACACATTTATTAGTCAATCTTTAAAATTCTGAATTACTTAAGTGTCCTTGCCACAGTATGCCAAAACCATTTGCCTTTGATTCATTACTGTTTGCTATTTCTAGCAGATGTGCACATCACATATCTTCCCCTAAATCTACCCTACCAGCCTTCTTGCATTTATCTTCTGCTATTTCATACCTACTCACATACCCCCTCATACTCTCGTTTACATTTCTCTTAATATAGAAGTACTCCAAGATTGTGCCATATATTTATCTCTCTGCTTCTCCTTCCCATATCATTTATCCAATTCAGTTATTATCTTTTTTACACCTTCTTCTTTACACAATATTTTTAAATTAATATTACACACAAACTCAAAAACTTTTTCACTTAGACTCATTAACAACTCACTTCCAGGACACTCATACTCATTAACATCTAATTTCAGCCACTATTCCACTCATTTTTTAAATACCTCATAGCCATCGTATTCACCTAATTCCTTTCTGTCACCACTAAAACTTGGGCATAAACCTTATACCTCGTGAATCAATTTTCTCCTTTCTATTGCCCTCACTACAACCAGGCGATTCACCCTTATTCATGGCTAACTCACTAACACTAATCAACTAGTCTTCCTACCAAATCTAACTACGATCTGCTGCCACTTGAGTAAATAAAGCAAACTACTTTACAATGTCTGACTACTGGAAAATTAACACTATCACTTACTTATAATGAAGACAGCTTTAATTCTTAAAATTCTTCTTTAGGTAGTAGCTTGGTCAAATTATGGTAAACACAATTCCAAATTACAATTATGAATATGATAAAGATAAAGACAATGATAAATACAAAATAATAAAATTGAGAATAGGGTAAACTCAACCTAATTGTGCACAACCTGGCTTCCTTTAACCCACTGTCAATCTTAACCCTTACCCCTGAATAAACTTTATACAAAAAAAATGGATATTTACTTACTTTACAAGATACTAAAATTACCTTAATTAGACCTATAGCCAAATATAACCTTTTCTCTTCACTTTATTTTATTCACTTTATTAATTCACAATAATCAATGAGGGCAAGCCTTAATAGTTCAGCATTAATAGTATTTCCTTATTATTAAGAAAAGTTAAAGTTTTTTTAAAACTTAATACTGAAAAGAGATTACACTACACTTAACACATACAAATTAAACATAAACTATATAAAAAAAAAAAGCATTTCCATGAGCAGCACAGATTAGGTGACGATCATCCATCATTCTCAACACAATCTGAAATGAAAAGAAACAAAAAACAATCAATCATATATATATATATATATATATATATATATATATATATATATATAATTTATATATATAATATATACATATATATATATATATATATATATATATATATATAATATAATATATATATATTATATATATATTATATATAATATATATATATATATATATATTGCCAAAATATATATAATATATATTTCATTGGAAATTGTTTGATGAGCAGCAATAAAATATTACGTAAAAGAGTGGTTTTATTTGCTAGGGTGTACCAATTGTCCAATCATTTATAAAGGTACCTATTGATTTAAAAATTATCTTTAAAAATATGTTCCTTTTATAAAAGATAATAAAATAAAGAAAAGCGCTCACTCGTATTACATAGCCTTATACATTCAATATTTTAAGTCTAAGATAGACCCAATGTTATTTAATTAAATTTCTAGTGACGTAAGAATTATTGCTGCTGTTAAATGTTTTCAGATAACTATTTGATTTAAGTTAATATTATTATTATTATATTATTATTATTAATATTATTATATTATTATTATTATTATTATTATTTATGTATATTATTATTATTATTACTATTATGATTATTATTATTATTATATATATAATATTATCTATTATTATATTATTATTATTATATTTATATTATTATATTTATTATTATTATGGTGAAACTAAAGAATTACCCGCATGATATCTCGAAACTAAGATAGGTACAAGAAAACTGATGACATATATGAAATCAGCGTAAACTGGAAACTGGAAAATGGAAAAAAAAATTTACTTTTTTTTAATTTTTTTTTTATATCTCCAAAACTACGATAGGTACAAGAAAACTTAATAACATATTTGGAATCAGCGCATGAAATATGTTTGAAAAAAGATTTATTTTTTTTTTGAACTTTAAAAGAATACCCCAGGGTAAACCGCAAAGATGCGAATAGAGTCGGGGTCTCTCGGCCTCCGGGGAACTACGGGGTTGAGACTATTGCCCTCCCTCCGGGGAGGTCTCCGGAACCCCGCTCTTTGGTTTTGGGTGTCGCGGGGGTTTCCTCCGCCCCTCCCCACGGGGTATGGAAAACGTCCCCCCCTCTGTCCCACCGTCGGCTGCGAGCCCCCTAAAAAATATTAATACGTGTTTCCATATATGTTTTTAGTTTTTTCTTTCTACCTATCGTAGTTTTGGAGATATAAAAAAAAAAAAAAAAAATAAAAAATTTTTTTTTTTCATTGCCTTTCCTAATTCTCTTTCAGGACGACCATATTATGTTATTCAGTTTTCTTGTACCTAATCTTAGTTTCGAGATATCATGCGGGTAACTTCTTTAGTTTGGCCATTATATTATTATTATTAATATTATTATTATTATTATATTATTATTATTATTATTATTATTTATTATTGATTATTATTATTATTAATATTATTAATATTATTAATATTATTAATATTATAATATTATTATTATTATTATTATTATTATTATTAATTATTTTATTATTATATATTATTATTATTATTATTATTATTATTATTATTATTATTATTATTATATTATTAATTATCATTATTCTTTATTATTATTGTACTAAATATTTATAAATTCATATATTTTGAAAGAATTTTCTTTTCTTCAAGTAAGTGAAGCAGTATAATTTATAAATCAAAAATTAGAACGCAAAAGCAAAATAATAGCCTCACACTATTCTTAGCTTAACTCGACAAATTGTACTGCAAAGGTGTCAGAAATTCTAAAAAAAAGTACGAAAATTATCATTGCCTGCTTATCTAGGAATTGGCCATATATATATATATATATATATATATATATAGTATAATAATTTTATATATTTTAATTTTATATATATATATATATAATATATATATATATATATATATATATATATAATATATATATATATAAATAAATTATATATAACATACATAATTATATATAAACATATATCAATTATATATATATATATATATATATATAATATATATATTAATATATATATATAAACTAAATAAAAATATATATATATATATATATGATATATATACTATATATAATATATTATATATATATATATATATGATCATGTCGCGAAATTGTTGCGTAAGCCTTGAGAATTTTTATTCCTTTTGAAAAAGTTGAAAATACCCTATAAAAGAAAAAATAACATATTCCGTATTTATGATGTGAAGTTGAATAAATTTTTAGTTCTCTACTTTTTTATTTCAGTTTATTTAAAACAATTTTATTTAGTTATTAATTTTGTTGGTGTTATAAAGATGTTACAAATTGTTCTTTCTATGTTTGTTAGTTTATTTATTTATTTATAATATTATTATCTTATTTATTGTTATTTATGTTATTTTAGGTATTTAATAAACTTTAATATGTCTCTAAATTAGATTAGGTTAGGTTAGATTTCGTGAGGTTAGGTTAGATTTCGTTAGGTTATGCTGTTAGGTTAGGTTAGATTAAGAAAAGTTAAAGTTCTTTTTTATTTGTTATTTATTTTTCGTATATATATATATATATATAAAAATATATATATTATTACATTATATATATATATATATATATATATATATATATATATATATATATATATATATATATATATATATATATATATATATATATATATATGATATATATATAAAATATATAATTTATATATATATATACAAATATATATTAAATATAAATAAGGATCATGTTGATTATCAGCTTCCACCTTCATATACATATCGATTGTATGAATTCGAACACATTTCATAAAATTGAAGTGAAAATGCTTAAAATCAAATTGAAACTTTAATACTAAAGCAAGGGGGGGGTTTTTTCCCCCCCCCCCCCCCCCCCCACCCGAAAAATCCTTTAAAAAATAAGAAAGTACATAACCTTACTTAATGTTATATATAGTATAAGTAATGTATTATACTCATTTCTATCTGTTTACTCTGGATGTTAAAAAAAAAAAAAAAAAAAAAAAAACGCTCAATTTTCTGAACATAAACGTACTAAAATGTTGCTAGAGACATGCATAAATCGTTCCAGCATATTTTTTGTCAGTTTTATTTTTTTTTTTCAATATATTGCCAATATATGATACTAACAATGAATTTAAGTGTTGACGGACATGCTTCAAAAATATATAGGACCTGTTTTGTTTTATGACTCCGTTAGTTTTTTTTTTTTTTTTTTTTTTTTTTTTTTTTTTTTTTTTTTTTTTATATATTGCTAGTATATGATACTAACAATGAATTTAAGTGGTAACGGACTTATGATTCAAAAGTTCGAAATATTTTAAATTAATTATTTAAAAATCACTTATTTATATTAAAATATTTTTTAAAAAAGAAAAATATTTTTTTGTATATTTATATATATATATATATATATATATATATATATATATATATATATATTTATATATATTTTTTTTTTTTTATTAATATTTTAATAATTATATTATATTATATTATATATATATATATATATATATATAATTATATATACTTGCATGTTTTAGTACAGTCCTTTTATAATTTAAACAAACTAACGAATACCCTAGAGTAGACCGCATAGAATCAGGAGTCGGGTCTCTCGGCCTCTAGGTGCGACGACGGGGGGACTTCGTCTCCCCCTCTGTCCCCCCAATCGGCTTCGAGCCCCCCCTAATGGAAATATATGCTTTCTTGAACCTTAACCTCAACTTACTCGAAAGTTAATAACTAAATAAAATTGCTTAAAAAATGAATAGATTATTATCATTATTATTATTATTATTATTATTATATTATTATTTATTATATTATTATTCATTTTATTATATTACTATTATAATTATTTAATTGTTATTATTAATTATTATTTATTTATTTTTATGTATTATTATTTATTATTTTTTATTATTTATTATTATTATATTATTATTATTATTATTATTATTATTATATTATTATTATTATTATATTATTATTATATTATTATTATTATTATTATATTATTCATATATTATATTTATATATTATTATTAATTATTAA
The DNA here is from genome assembly GCA_015478945.1 of Trachelipus rathkii. Lineage (NCBI taxonomy): Eukaryota > Metazoa > Arthropoda > Malacostraca > Isopoda > Trachelipodidae > Trachelipus > Trachelipus rathkii. The sequence continues at coordinate 65,594 of JABUQX010012788.1, read as the reverse complement.
CTAAAATAATCAACTTAGAAAAAGGCAATCTCTAGAAAATTTTTCCTTTAAACAAAGGTAGTGAAGCAAAATAATAAAAAAAAGAAATTGCCTTTTCTTTACAAAAAAGTCTATCGCAAAATCAAAGCCTTACACAATATTGAGCCTAGGTTGTAGTAAAAGTGTATTGGAAAAGGTGTCAGAAATTTAGTAAAACGTACGTATCTAGGATTTGCGTACAATCTCTTTTTTTTGTGTTTTATTTACAAAAAAAAAGTTAAAAAACTAAAATTTCTCCAAAATAATAGTCCATTACTTTTAACTTTCGTTGTGTATTTACCAAAAAAGTATTTATTTAATTTTCTATTGTTTCAATAACTAACTAATTAGAAAAAAAGTTCAATCTTTTAACACTATGAGCGTTGGTGTACTTGTGTTCGATTTAGTAGGTTTTAAAATAAAATCGGCCTAAGCTTAACTGAAAGCTGATAATCAACAAGAGCCTATATGGATATATATATATATAATATATACTATATATATTATATATATATGATATATAATGATTATATATATATATATATATATATATATATATATATATATATATATATA
>JABUQX010012788.1:42500-47500 GCA_015478945.1 Trachelipus rathkii | reverse complement strand
CTCCTGCCATCGTGCGGTATACCTTGGGTATTCCTTTAGTTAAAAAAAAAAGCAAATTTAATAGAGTTTTTAATTTTTTTTTTTTTAACGAGTAACCAATAAAGGTATCTAAATAGGCTTTTAATCATATTACTATAATTTATTAACAACTAATTTTTTTTTATTTTTTTATTTTTAACATTTTCTCTATCCAATCTTTACAGGATTCCAAAAATGTTTTCCTTTTCGCTGTAGCTATATATATAATTTTTGAGATTAATTTTTTTTTTTTATTTCCGCACTAAAATGGACCAGCATTCCAGCAATGTATTCCTTTTCCCCGTAGGCTTTTGTAGTTTTTGAGATATGGATTGTGGCTCTTCTAGAGGCTGACCTTATTATATATATATATATATATATCATATATATATTAATATAATATATATATATATATATATACTATATATATATATTATATATATTTATATTATATATATAATATATATATATATATATATATATATAATATATATATATATTATATATATATATCAGCATAAAAATTAAAAAATAGAGATTGGGAAGCTCAAATATTTTTCATAAGGATACTTTTATATAATTTGTTTCTTAAATATATAAAAAAACGATATTTTTCAACTTGTAATAAGGATTCTTTTGATTGAATTTTTCCTAGCTATTTTATTATCTTTCAGTATTTTTGGAATCTTGTAAATCTGGCTACTGTCAAAAACTATAGAAGATCCTATATATATATATATATATATATAATATATATATATATATATATATATATAATATATATATATATATTATATATATATTTATAATATATATTATATATATATAATTATATATATTTTTTATATTTTTATATATATATATAGTAAAAAAATATATATATATATATATATATATATATATATATATATATATATATATATATATATATATATATATATATATATATATTATATATATATATTTTTATATATTAATTATATATTATATATATATATATATTATATATAATATATATATATTATATAATATATATATATATTCTACTATAATATATATATATATATTATATATATATATATAAAGGCTCTGATAATATCGTAATTAAAATGTTTTGACACGAAGACCGCAAAGAATTTGAAATAATCAAAATGACGACGAGTTTTTTTTGTAGATAAAAGATTCTTCGATGCTTCATTAAAAAGACTTTGAAAAAGGCAAAAATGAACTTCACACAAGCAATTACTTGAAGTTTTTTCTAACGGTAAATTTATTCGTTTTTAAAACACGCTTGCTTTATTCATTTATAAAAAAAACCTTTTCTTGTTTCTACGTTAACTATTATTATTATTTAATTTTATTCATTAATTTTTTTTTTCAGTTTGTGGGATTAAATTGCGAATTTTATTATAAATATTTGAAATTAATTTAAGATATATTTTATATTTTAGTATATAAGTGTCAAAAGCGTAAAATAATACATATAAATAAAAAAAATGTATACATTTTTATTTTCCATACCAGATGATAGACCAAATTCGGACATTTCCCCCCCTCGATTCACGGTTTCACTTTTTGTTCTGGAGAAATTAATATTTACAGAGATAAGTAGGTTAAAGTTGTTCAAAATACACTATAGAGCCCCTAGATAGATCACGAAAGTTTAAATTTTTCTCTGGTTCATAAGCGTGGAGCTCAAAATAATATATTTTCATATGAATTATATGTAAGTTGTTACACGGCACCGCTGCGCTTTTGGAACGAGCGCTTCAGCGAGCGGTCTGCCATGCATGATTGCCGGCCTCCTGTGCATCTACCTTATGGTATTGTTTTAGTTATTATAAAACTCAATAAATACTACCAATTAAATTGATTGTTAGGATCATATGCTAGAAATATATTTAAAAAAAAGCAAAAAACGGTAATTGTTACCCAGAGGGTTGTCACCCCCGATTTTTATGAAAATCACAGGATATACTCTAAAAAAAATATAATGAAGAATAGTGAAAACGAAAATTGTCGCTCTCTTTAGGAAAAAAAAGTTACAGCCTCTCAAAGTTGTTAAAAATCCCATAGACTTTTCAATATTGATCGATCCAGGTTAGGTCTCATTTCAGGCCCTCTAAGTCAGGTTATGATAAGTTTGTTTCGGTCCAGGGAAAATCTATTGTAGATAACAATCTTATCATAACCTGAACTAGAATGGCCCTAAAACGCGAACGAGGCCCACTAATTTTTATTATAAGAAAGTCAATGGGAAAATTTTTAACTTTCAGAGGCTGTAACTTTTTTTCCTAAAGAGACTGCTGATTTTTGTTTTTAACTATTCTTCATTATTATTTTTTTAGAGTATATCCTTATGATTTTTCAAAAAAAAAATTTTTTTTTTTTTTTTTAATAACAAATCCTATGGTTTTTTTTACAACTTTGAGAGGATGTAACTTTTTTTCCTAAGGAGAGCGACGATTTTCGTTTTCACCATTCTTTATTATTATTTTTTTAGAGTATATCCTGTGATTTTCATAAAAATCGGGGGTGACAACCCTCTGGGTAACAATTACCCAAAAAACAATTCAAAACTGACGGAGTCGTAAAACAGAAAAGGTCCGATTTCGAGACACGAACCAAAAGTTCTAAATATTTTAAATAATTTTTTAAAAAATGGAAAATCAAATCAGGAGAAAAAAATTTAACGAAAATGTCAGACAGGGGAAGAAATTATTCTTGAGTTTAATTTTTAACGCAGAAAAAAAAATTATGGAAGAACTATTTGTTAAAAATTTAAACAATTTAAAAAAAAAGAAAAAAAGAAATATAAATACTTCTTAAAAATAAAATAAAACTTTTATATGAATTAAATAGTGATTACATATAAGTTATCCAAACTATTTTTTTGAAAAAATATTAAAATATTTTACGATATTTTGTCTATATGCAAAGTTTACCTATATTGCAGAAAGCCTAAGGCTAAAAAATCTGAAAAGTCTAAATTGAAAATTCAAAGTGGGTGTGCGTGTTCGTGGAATAGTAATTAATTATTTGTTAAAATGTCAGATAAATTTAGTTTATTAAATTTACAATATTAATTAATTATTTGTTAAAATGTCAGTTAAATTTAATTTATTAAATTTACACGACTCTAAAGTGCCTCTAAAGAAAATAATTTTGTTCATATATTGTCGTACATTTGTCATGAAAACCCATATATAAATATAATTTGTTCGAAAACGAAAAAGTGCTAAAAATTTTTGACCGGCTACATTTTTTTTAATAAAATATTTTTTTCAAAACTGAAATATATTCGGATAATTACGTATATATTTTCTTACATGTTTTATTTAAACTAAAGAATACCATAGGGTAGATGCATAGCAGGTTGCCTTAATGCATGGCAGACCGCTCGCTGAAGGCGCTCACCTCAAACGGTGCTGTATGGTTGTCACACACACATATATATATATATATATATATATATATATATACATATATCATATATATATATATATATATATATATATATATATATATATATATATATATATATATATATATATATATATATGTATCATATATATTATATTATATAATAATATATATATATTGTCAGCCTCCAGAAAGCAACATGCACGTAACAAAAAAACCATAACAGGTACAGGAAAATAAATAACATTTTATTAATCAGGAGACATTTTTATCCATGAAATTTAAAAAATAAATAAAAAAATAAAGCTTTGACAAATTTAAAATAGTTAAAAATGTTGGAAAACTTGTATGATATTACCAGTTTTCTGAGAATTCGAAGAAACTCGCGTACTCCGAGTGAGCACGCAAAGGTGCAAAATGTTGATTTTCCATTTTTTTTAACTAAAGCAAATCCCACGGGTAAACAAGAACGATGGCAAGAGTCGGGGTTTCTCGGCCCCGGGGGACGACGGGGGGCTTCGTCCCCCTCTGTCCTCCGTCGGCTCCTCGAACCCCCTAAAAGGATATAAAAAGAAAAAATATATTTTCCTCCAAAAGCGTAAACTTAAATTACTATTTGGCAACTTTGCTCTCGGGAAGTAATGCAGGATTCAAGGTCAATCACACACCGTAAGCTTGCTAGATCTAAGATTATACTAGTATTTAAGGTGTTTCTTAATAAATATTAGAAATAAAATAATTTTTTTTTTTTTGTTTCATCGATGACATTCAATGTGACTTCAGTGAAGCAACTCTATTCCTGTAGCTGTTATACATTTTTTTAGTTAACATGCATGTGCTTTCGGAGGCTGTCCATATATATATATATAGTTATATAATTATATATATATAATATATATATATATATATATATATTATATATATATATATATATATTATATATATATATTTATATATATATATATATATATTATATTGGCATTTAATATATATTTAAACGGAGCTTCGTTCGTATGTACGTATAGCTGAAATGAATGCGTGACGTCATACTGTGACGTGGGTTTTCGTAAGTGCTTTATATTCTGTCGTCACACTGCGTATATTACAGAATATGCGGGATATATATATATATATATATATATCTATATATATATATATATATTATATATATATATATAGGTAATATATATATATATATATATATATATATATATATATATATATATATATATCAACAACCTACTAATTTAATTTTTTAATTATGTGTAAATGAATTTTTTAATATCGATTGCGATGAATTTCAGACCATATCCCTTTGAACGAAATTACAAACAAAAAACAAGTATGGCACTTTATTTTAGTGGTATTTGACAAGTAACAAAATTCTATTTTCAGAGTCTGGTAACTGTCGGTACGTAGGTGCCACACGTAGCGAATGCTTTAAAAAAGTAACGATCTTTAATATTTACATCTTTTATATTTTAAAATCTGTACCTTCTAGGATACCACTTCAACTTCATTGTTAGTATCCATATACTAACAGTATATATATATATACT
>JABUQX010012788.1:15000-20000 GCA_015478945.1 Trachelipus rathkii | reverse complement strand
TTTTTAAGTTATTTTGGTAAAACGTATTTATCAATTAATTTTTAATAATAAAAAAAATAGTTAGAGCATTTTATTTTATTTGGACGAATTTACGTACATAAAAAGAATAATTAATAACTAAACACAATTCGAAATAAGTCATTACAATTTTAATAAAAAATTTTAAAAAAGGAAAGAATCTGAGCTTCACACCGAAAGCAATTTCTGGTCAATTATACTGCATTTTTAACTTTTTCAACATAAAAAAACTACTCAAGTTTGCGGGTCATCCAGCTCACATGTACCATATATATATATATATATATATATATATATATATTATCCATAAAAACATAACAAATAACAAATAAATATATATATATATATATAATATATATTATATATATATATATATATATATATATATATATATATATATATATATTATATAATATATAATATATATCCTCATTCGATGGGTATGTTAATTTTATAACTATGTAATCACTAGAAAGGATAATAAGGAGTAATAATAATAATAATAATAATAATAATAATAATAATAATTAATAAAATAATAATTAATAATAATAATAATAATAATAATAATAATAAAAACCATAAATAATAATAAGGAAATCATAATAATAATAATAATAATAATAATAATAATAATAATAATAATAATAATAATAATAATAATAATAATAATAATAATAATAATAATAATAATAATACTTAAATCGAGATGCATAGCATCAATATAATAATAATAATAATAATTAATAATAATAATAATAAATAATAATTAAAAATAATAATTAATAAAAACCATATAATAATAATAATAATAATAATAATAATAATAATAATAATAATAATAATAATAATAATAATAATAATAATAATAATAATTAATAATAATAATAATAATAATAATAATAATAATAATAATAATAATAATAATAATAAGTTCAAACATAATCGAGCACATTACATGAATACTAAATTGGTTTTAATTGCATTTCCATTTAAAATCACAAAAAGAGACTCAATAGTAATGAGAAACAAAGTATAAATGGGAGAGAGGCAACTTAACTTAATATGGCAAATAGACGCCATATTATATTGCTTGAATTCCTGTCTGGATTTCTAATAAACAAAAAAAAAAAAAAAAAAAAAAAAAAAAAAAAAATTGTTCGAATGGTTTGATTTATTAAACGCTTATGAGATTTGAGTTGAGTTTTTTATATTTATATTGCACTTAAGATATATATATATATATATATATATATATATATATATATATATATTATATATTATATATATATATTATATATATATATATATAATATTATATATATAATATATTATATATATATATATATATATATATATAATAATTATAGAGAGAGAGAGAGAGAGAGTTTTGCCTACTGTACTTATCTAATAATATATTAATATGCTGACCTGGCATCAAGCATTTTGCCAGGCTTTTTATCATTTCTTTTATTTCTATCTTTTATATAATGCAAAAATCTTTAACAAGTGATAATCGTAGCGAGAAATGAATGTGGCAGAATGCCTTGCGTTTATGCAATTATTAAAGATCTTGAGCAGTTTCACGTTTTAACATTTGGCGGCGCCATATCTCTTTGCCAAACATTGCTTATATTCTTCAAAATTTAAGACCAAAGCTAATTTAGCCCATAGCTATGGATAAAATAAAATGATGTCGAGAAAGGAAAAGAAAATTGAAAACCTCAAAATAAACAAAATTTCATTTAATATTATATGTTGAACGAGCTGAGTCATCATTTTGAAGAAGTTAACAATTCAAAGAAGTTTTTTTTTTTTAAATTTCTTGAAGTTAAATTAAAGCAACTGTTGAATTAAATTTTGTAGCTAAACCTAATTTCCATCCAATAGAAAAATCAAAATTTTATGGAGAAAAAATTGCTAAAACATTTTGCAATATCAGGAAAATCTCAAGAATAGATTTCAATTCAAATTGAGATAGATTAATAGTAAGCATGTAAATAGACTAAAATATATAACAAATTTCAATAGTGTTAGCTTTTAATATGGAAAATATTTCCCAAGTAGGCAAAATACTTTTTGAGTTAACTTTTCAAATGTATTTTATAATTTTTTTTTATTATAAATAAGGTTTAAAAAATAAAATAAAATAAAATAAAATAAAATAAAAAACCTATTAGAAATAGATTCCCTAAAAGTAGATCTATTAACTGTGTTAGTTACTATTATAGTATGTATGCATTGTAATCAAAATATTTAACAAAACAAAAATATTTGTTACCTAAAACCAAATTTAATGAAAAAAGAAAATAACTAATAATAATAATAATAATAATAAAAATAATAATAATAATAATAATAATAATAATAATAATAATAATAATAATAATAATAATAATATAATAATAATAATAATAATAATAATAATAATAATAATAATAATATTAATAATAATAATAAAATGAAAGAAATTAATTTCCTTTCAAGTAATTTAAGTTAATTTTGACCTATAAATTTTTATTTGTTGTTAAAATTATTTCCATTATATATATATATATATATATATATATATATATATATATATATATATATATATATATATATATATATATATATATATATATATATATATATATATATATATATATATATATTTTTTTTTATTCTGTTTGTTAAATTATCTATCTATATATATATATATATATATATATATATAAATATATATTATTATATTTATATACATATATATATTGTATGTATATATTTTTAAGTTATATATATATTATATGTATATATATATATATATATATATGTTATTATTATATATAACCATAAACAAAAAAAATATAAAATAAAGATAAACAATGCAATTAGTATATATATATATAAATATATATATATATATATATATATATATATATATATATATATATATATATATATATATATATATATATATATATATAAATTCTACTTTTCTTTTTTCTACCATCCATTCTGTTAGGCTCTGCCTGTCAAGTGCTATTCCTCCATGTGTCCGAGGAATAGCATTGGTGACTCGAGTAATTTCCTTTTTACGTAGCCGGCTTACTAGGCCTGTCGCCACAACCTTACATAGTTTCCTATGGCAGGGAATTCATGGGAAGGAATTAAAAGGCATAAGGGTGTTCCCAGCCCCTAGAACCATGCGAAGAAAAATCTTCCTATAATCCGACTGCGGTGAAATATCCATTCATCTTTGACCAAATTTCAGTTTTTGCAGATCTTATAATTTAAATTCAAAATTGTTTTCTAATAAAAAGAACAAGCTATAAAAATTTGTTACTCCTCAGCTATTTTTGATAAAGTATCCTTTCTATTTATTATTTATCACTATTGAAAAAAAAACGAAATGAAAATTTTGCTACTCATCTTCAAGGTTAAAACAAAATTTACCTATATATATATATATATATATATATATATATATATATATATATATATATATATATATATATATATATAATATATATATATATATATATATATATATATATATATATATATATATATATATATATATATATATATATATATATATATATATATATATATATATATGGTCAGCCTCCCGAAAGCATCATGCATGTAACTAAAAACTATAACAGCTACTGGAAAATAAATAACATTTTATTAATCAGGAGACATTTTTATCCATGAAATTAAAAAAAAAATAACGCTTTTGAAAAATTTAAAATAGTTAAAAATGTTGAAAAACTTGTATGATATTACCGTTTTCTGAGAATACGAAGAAGCTCGAGTAGTTCGAGTGAGCACGCAAAAAGGTGCCAAATGTTAATTTTTTTTTTAATTAAAGAATAATCCCACGGGTAAACAAGAACGATGGATAGGAGTCGGGGTTTCTCGGCCTACCGGGGACGACGGGGGGAATTCCCCGTCCCCTGTCCCTCCTCCGTCGGCTCGAACCTCCCTAAAAAGGATATAAAAAGAAAAATAACATTTTCCAAAGCGTAAAATTAAAATACTGTTTGACAACTCTTCCTCTCGTGAAGCAATGGGGATTCAAGGTCAATCACACTGTACGCTTCTTGCCACATCTAAGATTATACTAGTATTAATGTACTCAATAAATATTAGAATAAATATAATTGTGTAATCTCATCTATGAAGTTACTTGCTAAATTCAACAATTGTATTCTGATGCCTGTAGCAGATATAATTATTTAGTTACATGCATGATGTTTTATGTAGTCTTATATATATATATATATATATATATATATATATATATATAAATATATATATATATATATATATATATATATATATATATATATATATATATATATATATATATATATATATATATATATATATATATATATATATATATATATATATATCCGTTCTGACGGTTCTATTGCTAACACTCCTTCTGAAAAGGCTAATCTCTTTGGTCTTCTTTTTTCATCTAATTCCACCCTGAGATTTTGGCTCCCTTCCTCCTCCTCCATCCCTCTCAGGTGTCCAATATCTACCTGTCATTACTCATGATCGAGTACATGAGATACTGAGATCTATGAACGTCCGAAAGGCCAGTGGCCCAGATGGCATTCCTCCTCGTGTTTTGAGGGAGTGTGCTTCTGAGCTGGCGCCTGTCCTCGTTCAACTCTACTCCCTATGCCTTAATACTAATACTTTTCCTCAATGCTGGAAGCGCGCTTTTATTCAGCCAATCCCAAAAAAGGTAGCCGCTCTGATCCTTCTAACTATCGACCTATTGCCTTAACTTGTATACTATCTAAAATCTTTGAAACTCTCCTTAACTCTCATTTCCTCGATCATATAGAATCTCATTCCCTTCTTTCAGATCGTCAGTATGGCTTTCGACGTTCGAGATCAACTGGTGATATCCTTTCATATCTCACTGATCTATGGTCTTCTGCCCTTAAGGATCATGGGGAGTCTTGTGTGGTAGCACT
>JABUQX010012788.1:2500-7500 GCA_015478945.1 Trachelipus rathkii | reverse complement strand
TATTAAAATATGTAATTAAAACTTTGAAATGAGAAGATTCAAGAATTTAAAAAATATTAATAAAAATATAAGAAAAAAACAACAATTTTTTTCCCAACAACCAAGTTTTATTTTAGTTTTAAACTTGCAAAATACTTTATAATCTTATTAATTTAACGGAACTGGGATTTTTTTTTACCGTTTTCATGTTTAATTTCGAGACTAACATCGTGCGTTTGGAAGGGAAGAACATTTTCCTAGCATCCATAAAATTTTGTACTGATAATATTAATATATATATATATATATACGGTATATATATATATATTATATATATATAGTATATAAATAAATATATATATATATATATATATATATATATATATATATATATATATATATATATATATATATATATATATATATATATATATATATATATATATATATATATATAGTTGATAAGGGAAGGAGGAGAAGAATTGAAGAAGAAAATAGTGGAACTTTTTAATAAATGCTGGATGGAGGGTGTAGTTCCCGGTAGATGGGGAAGAATAGTTGTTTTGCCCATTTATAAGGGAAAAGGTGATACTGGAGATTGTGGAAACTATAGAGGAATAGCTTTATTGGACCATATAGCGAAAGTGTACGAAAGGATTTTAGAAAGAAGATTAAGAGGAGTGATAGAGATACAGTTGGGAGAGGAACAATATGGGTACAGGAAGGGCAGGAGTACTTCGGATCTGTTGTTTGCTTTAAGAATAGTGTTGGAGAAGAGGTGGGAATTTAATAAAACATCATATATAGCCTTCCTGGACCTAAGAAAGGCATTTGACTCGGTACCCAGAGCCAGACTTTGGAGGATGTTGGGGAAAGTGTACGGAGTGGAGGAAAGACTGAGGAGAGCAATAAAAAGCTTGTATAGCGTTTGTGAGTGTAAAGTGAGAACAGGATGTAAAAATGAGAAATGGTTTGAGGTGGGGACGGGAGTCAGACAGGGTAGTGTCCTGTCTCCTTTACTCTTTATAGCTTACTTAGATGTAGTAATCAGAAAGGTTAAAGAGGAATTTCCGAATCTGGATGGTGATATAATGGTGTATGCGGATGATTTGGCATGTTGGAGTTGGAAGGAGGGAGTATTGAGAGGACTTATGGAAAGTTTTGACAGAAATTTGAAGGAGATTGGTTTAGAGATGAATACAGAAAAGACAGTGATAATGAGAGTGGGTAGAGAGGATGAGGGAGAAGTGGAGATTGTCATTGATGATGAAAGATTGAGAAATGTGGATCAGTTTGTTTACCTGGGTGGCGTATTTACAAGCAAGGGAGGATGTGTACGGGAAGTGGAGGTAAGAATGGAAAAATACGGAAGAACAATGAGAGCGTTATATCCAATTATGAAGGATCGGGTGATGGATATAAAAGTGAAGAAGATTATATTTGATAGCATACTGGTACCCACATTGACATATGGAGCAGAAACATGGAGCATTACAACAAGAGAGAAAAAAAGGATCGAAGCTGCTGAAATGAAGGTGTTGAGGACGATAGTGGGAAAGACAAGGAGAGATAGAGTGAGAAACGAATGGGTTAGAGAGAGTTGGTGTGGTGCCTGTGTTGAACAGGATAGATTCGGCGAGACTGAGATGATGGGGGGGGCATATAGTAAGGATGCCGGGAGAACGAGTCGCGAGTAGAAGGTGGTGGTGGAGAGTGGAGGAAGTAAGGCCGAGAGGAAGACCGAGGGGAAGATGGAAAGATTGTGTGGAGAGAGCCCTGAGAAGACATGGACTGCCCGCGATGCGCCAGCTGATGGAGGATGGTATACTTCTGGAAAGGACTGCGTGGAAATCGATGTTGTTCCGCTGACAGGCCGTAGGCCTCCCTGAGGGAAACGTAGGACGTAAGATATATATATAAATAAAAGTTATATATATATATATATATATATATATATATATATATATATATATATATATATATATATATATATATATATATATATATATATATATATATATAGGTTATATATATATATACAGTGCTATCGTTATTCCGTTTCTTTGAAAGGAAAAGTAAGGAAGTGCCGTTACTCCGTTATTACGCTACTTTTACCTTTTATCTTAGGTAATTTATTGGTTTGTGTATATTAAATTTTCAACATTATCATTATTATTAAAAAAAACATAAGACCATAGAGCACTCAAGACTTAGTCAATTTACATCCACAAACGATTTAATTGCACCAGCCACCTTTCCGCCATTCCCAACTTTCCTACTACACTCTGCATCATCCTTTCCTTTTTCATGCAATATATATACTAAATATTTAAACTCAGACACTTGTTCCAGCTGCTCACCATCTAAAATAACTTCACACCGAGGACTGTCCTCGCTCACAACCATAATCCTACTCTTATCTACGTTTATCTTCAAACATCTCCTTTTACATACCCTGACAAATCTCTCCACCAATCCTCTCAAAGTCTCTCAGATTCGCCACACAAAACCAAATCATCCGCATATAATAGGTAGGGCACCATCCACTCTCTTCGATTCTCCATCATTCTAACACCACCTCCTGCCACCCCCACTTCTAATTCTTTCCTAACCCCATATATATACAAATTGAATAACCGAGAAGACATAGCAAATCCCTGCCTCACTCCGCTATTAATATTAAAACATCACTTTCAACTCCATATGTTCTTGCACATGATTTACCATCGTCATACATACTTTTGATTCCATTCAGAAGCTTACCACCAAACCATATATCAATAACATCTGCCATAGAGCTTCCCTATTAATCATGTCATACGCCTGTTTGCAAACCCAAAACACCTAAGTACAATTTTTTCTTCTTCTCCGTCATTTTCTCAATCATTTGTTTCAATGCTAAGATTTGATCCACACACCTTCTACCACTTCTAAAAGCACCTTGCTCTTTACAATCAGTCCTTCAGTCACTCGAAGCATTCTTTCGACAAAAATACCAGTATATATCTTCCCAACTACACTTAATAAACTAATTCCCCTTTAATTCCTACAGTGACCCATATCTTCCTTACCCTTATATTCCTGCTCTCCTCCAATTCCTCGGAACTATACCCTCTATTATTGCTTTGTTACACAACTTCCAAATCCAATCAATCATCATCTCGTCTCCCTTCTTGATCATTTTACCCGTAATTTCATCTATACTTGCAGATTTAACATTCTTCAACTTTCTCGCTCTACCCATTACCTCCTCCTTACTAATGACCTCATCCCCAAAATACCAATTCCTTCTTGCATCATCAAACCCACACGCATTCACTATCACCTTCATTACTGTCAATGTTATGCAGATTTTCGAAGTGTTCCCACCACACTCTAGTCACATTCATTTCATCAGTTACGAAAGCACCATCCCTATTCATTATTCTATGCAGATTTCCCTTATATATATATATATATATATATATATATATATATATATATATATATATATTATATATATATATATATATATATATATATATATATATATATATATATATATATATATATATATATATATATATATATATATATATATATATATTATAAAAGGATTTTTTAGCTTGACTGGGGTGGGGTGGTCAATTGGCTATCAACATTCAAAGAAAGTCGAACAAAATGTAACGTAATGTAAAATGTAACGGAGGAAAATAACTGGAAGCTTTGTCTTCGGTGCGTTACATGAAATTGTTAGTAACGAGTCCGTTACCCGTTACTCAAAAACTTAGTTCCGTTAGTAACGGAATAACGGAGTAGCGGATCTTGTCGTCACTTCTGTATATATATATATATATATATATATATATATATATATAGTTATATATAAATCATTTATATATACGTATTATATAGATATATATATATATATATTAAGGCGTTAATACTGCATATGTTATTGTTACATATATTATTACTGTAATACATATTATATATTATTAGCATATAAGGATATATATACATATATATATATAGCATATATAGTATATATGTTATATATATATATATATATATATATATATATATATATATATATATATATATATATATATATATATATATATATATATGGGGATGGCTCCCAGAGAGGAGACGGGACAGCATTTGACAGGTGTGACGGTCCAAAGTTTGTTTCTTAGGAGATATTTCGGATTGACGTGTTTGAAGTATGGTGTTATTTGGATATGCGGGAATCGTTCTTAGAGTTAATTATGTGTGAGTGTGTTTATTAATGGGAGTACCTGGGGGGTTGAGCGTGCTGTATATGTTATAATAGTATAATGCTGATGTGACTTTTTTCCGTCTTGGTGGGAGATTGTTGCAAATTTTTTGTGCAGAGAGCTATAGTCTATGGGTCTGGGTCTTCCTCTTTATTGGGAGATTGCTCTACCACTGAGCTACCGGGAGTCTATTGTTTGATAGGAATTTGCTGGGTGGGTATTAGATTCTCTTATGTCTGGGTTGAGTACTGTAATAGTGGATTTTTTTATGAGATGCAGCCATTTTGTTTGGGGTTACCCATTGTTTCAGTTGGTTTATATATATTGAATAGGGCTATGCCCGTGAGGTGCGAACTTTGAGAAAAAAAAAAAAATATTGTTCCACTTCTCTATATTTAAAAAGGGACTTTAAGCTGTGATTGCTATATCATCAGCTAACTATTAATTTTTATGGAGGTGGAAGTAGGATGTGGGAGATCATGCATAAAAAGGTTAAAGAGTGTAGGAGAAAGAATGCCTCTCTGGGGGACTCTATTAAATAAATTGTATGAACGGAAGGAGTGGTGTCCTTGGATAAGTTTATTAAAAAGTGGTGGTGGTGGGGCGGCTGTTTGGAATGTCTTGCTGACATCTATTGTTACAAGGAGTGTACGTCGAAGGAAGGGGGGTTGGTTGAAACCAGTAAGAATGTGTTGGGTTAGATCAGCTAGGAGTGTGGTGGTAGAGTACTTTTGTCGAAAACTTGTTATGATTCTGATAGAG
>JABUQX010012787.1:55000-57500 GCA_015478945.1 Trachelipus rathkii | reverse complement strand
GAGGATAGAGTGGCTATCTTGGTGTGGTATGTGTGTACGGAGTACCAATGTATGTAGTTAGGTTGAGAGGTTGGTTTTCTGTATACAGAGGTAGCTAATTTATGTGTGTGGTTTTTGTGTATTAAGGTATCTAAAAACGGCAGGGTATTGTTAGTAGGTAATTCTATGGTAAATTTAATCTGTGGGTTAATGCTGTTTATGTATGTATGTATTAAATTATGTTGTATGTTGTGAGGAATTGCTAGAAAAATGTCATCAACGTATCTTAGCCATATAGTGTTGTTGAGGAGTGGATGAGGAAGTATGTAATAGTGTTCTAGCAATTCCATGTATATATTGCTGAGTATGGGAGAGAGAGGGGAACCCATACTCAGACCTGTGTTCTGTTTATAATAGTGTTGTTCGTGTTGGAAGAAATTATGTTCTAAAGTTAGTGTGATTAAGGATTTAATAGTTTGAAAGGGTAGTTGGAAAGAGATTTGTTGTTCAGAGACGTATCTAGTGAGGAGGCTTAGAGCATGTTCAACCGGTACAGAAGTAAATAAGGATATAACATCAAAACTGAGAAATGTGTGTGTTTGTGTGTTTATTGTATTTATTCTGTTTATGAAGTCTGATGTGTTTTTTATATGAGAATTTGAAATTTGTCCTAGAAGTGGTTTAAGTAAGTTGGCTAAATATTTTGAAAGTTTGTAAGTATTTCCGTTGGTGTTTGCTATGATGGGACGTAAAGGTGTGTTAGTTTTGTGTGTTTTTGGTACCCCGTAAAAATGTGGAATGTTGGTCATGTAGGCATTAAGTGTTTGACTGAGTGTTGGTTTATCACTTAGAATGTTCTTGAGTCTATTGTTAAAAGTTTGTTGTGAATTTTTATGAGGGTTTTTGTTTAGTAAAGTATATGTGTTAGTGTCTGTAAGTAAGTTATTACATTTGTTTAAATAATCTACGGTATTCAAAATGACTATATCGTTACCTTTATCACTGCGGGAGAGCACTATATTTTTGTTGGATTTCAATTTAAACAAGGCCTGATGAAATAGTTTAGGAAACTTGAGTTTTGAGGTCGTAGCTGTTGCTGCAAAAAACATTCCTTTTAATATGTCTGCATTGCATGTTTTTCCGTGGTTTACTTTACTCCATTTATCTAGACTATTTATTAAAAAGGGAGTTGGGTCTGGGTTATCTATTGCCAAAGATATACCGAAGTTTAGTAATCCTCTTTCGTATGTGTTTAGATTATAATTAGAAATTTTTTTTACTGTATATTGATTAAATTTACCATAGAATTACCTACTAACAATACCCTGCCGTTTTTAGATACCTTAATACACAAAAACCACACACATAAATTAGCTACCTCTGTATACAGAAAACCAACCTCTCAACCTAACTACATACATTGGTACTCCGTACACACATACCACACCAAGATAGCCACTCTATCCTCTCTATTTTTACGAGCCTATAAAGTTTGCTCCCCACAATATTTAAACAATGAGCTACAACACATTAAAACCATTTTCACCAAATTGAAATATCCAATGGAAAAAATACACATAGCACACAAAAAAGCAAAATTAAAGTTTTTTACGAATAATATACAACAAAAAACAGAAACAAGATTACCCATACCACACATCAATACAGAAAATATTAAGAAACTTATTCCAAAGAACATCACTTTAGTTAAATCCAATAATCAAAATCTAAAAAGAATTTTAAAACCTCCAAAACCAATAAACCCACATCCACCATGTATATATTATATACCTTGCAACAGCTGTGATTCAATATATATAGGACAAACTATCAATTACACCACAAGAAAAAGTCAACATAAACACGATCTCCTAACAGATGAACAAAATTCCCCTTTAACACAACACAGACAAAAAAATAACCATCTCATCAACGTTAACAATATGAAAAAAAATAACCAATATTAACAACACCAACAGCAGAAAAATAATGGAATCTTTCTTGATAAAAAAAAAAAAAATCATAATATCATTGCGGGAGAGCATCAAATAGACCAAATACAGAATGAGATCATGAAACAATCATCCTACTATAAAAAAGCACTAAACCAACTGAAATGACAACTCAAATAATTACATCTTAAACAACGAAATTTCCAGTCTTGAAAAGGAGATCATGGTGGAAGGAAGATCTCGAAAGCTCGACTCTCCGATTTTTAGATATTAAATAAGAACATTAAACTTTAATGTTTTAGTGAAATTATAAGTTGAAAGATAAATTGTTTGTAGAAAGTTTAACCAAGTGTTGATGTATTAATAAAAAATAAAACATTGTTGATTGTTTAATTATAATATGGGTTTAATTATAATATATATATATATAATATATATATATATATATATTATATCATATATTATATAATATATAGTATATATATATATATATAATTATTATATATATAATATTATATAAATATATATTATATATTATATATATATATATATATACTATAATATATATT
>JABUQX010012787.1:47500-52500 GCA_015478945.1 Trachelipus rathkii | reverse complement strand
GTCTTTACGTCTTTACGTTTTTACGGCTTCCAACGTCTTTACGTCCTAGGGTACGTAAAACCGTGGTTTCACTACCCCAAATGGACGTAAAGACGATATGGCAAACTATGTGGTGATGGGTCCCCCCCGCACCACCCCTCTGTGCGATACGTCCTTTACGTCTTTACGTCCTTACGTCTTTACGTCTTACGTCTTTACGTCGTTTACGTCTTTACTGTCACAGCATCAATTTTTGTTGATTCAAACGATGGTGCTGTGTGACCTGTGTGCTGGTGAGTGTGTGTGTTGTGTGTCGTGTGTGCTGTGTGCTGCTGTTTTAATTGTAAGCGACATTCATAGCCAGAATCAAATTAGAAGAGGATAGCTAAGTTAAAACATCAATAGGATATATATATATATCTATATATATATATATAATATATATATATATATATATATATATATATATATATATATATATCATATTATCATATATATATATATATATATATATATATATATACATATATATTAATATATAATACATAGACCATTAATATATATATGAAGAAGATGAAAAAGAAGAAGTCTCACAAGGGATGTATCGGTGCTTAACAGGTTTATATGCGTTTTCAGTACTCGCTAATGAGTCTGAGGACCCACTTAATGGGTTCCTCGCTGAATGATGATGAAGTAAAAAGGGGGGTATAGAGCTGAAAAGAGATAGGAGATGGAGGTACTCGCACCAAAAAAACTTGCTTATCGACTTACTCTATCAAAGATGTGTGTAGTTAGAACTTTTATACGTAGAGATCTCATACGTCATTTTATTATTGAAAAACTTGTTTCATTGTTCAAAAGTTTTTTTTTTTCCAAAAGAAAACAAATTTGTCAACATTTTCAATCAAAAAACACATCTCTTTTTGACCCTAAAAGCAGTTAAAACATAACATACCGCGAGCCTCCCACCATGGGGGCACCCCTCCCCCCAAACTCTGTCCATTACCGTATTTTACTGCTTTACTGTCTGTACTTACTGTCTTACAGTTTTACCGATCCTCAGTTATAACATGGCCAGTAGTAGTAGTAGTTAGGTAGTAGTAGTAGTAGTCAGTAGTAGTAGTAGGCATAGTAGTTTTAGTAGTAGTAGTAGTAGAGTAGTTAATAGAATCACAGTGAAGGATGACATGATAAGATTTATATGTACAAAGATCCCAAAACCGGGATAGCTAATATATATAACCATAACAACATCACCAAAACTACCACCAACAACAACAATGTCGACACCACCACACAAACACACAAACACAAACAACAACAACACCACAGCAACAACAAATTCACTAACAACAACAAAAACAAACAAACAACAACAACACAACAACACAACAACAACACCACCACTAACATCAAAAAACTTAGGGTCCCCCAAACCTATCTTTATCAAAAAATATACACCATTATGGACAGCGGAAGAAACGTTGACGATTAACGAAAATTCATCCATGAAGCTAACCCTGACAAACGTTTCAACCAAAATTTTTCTAACATAGCTAGATTTTTTCAGGTATTGAGATATTAATAAAGTCACTTATTTTTATGTTTAGTACGGAAACATTTTCAGTAAAAACAAGTTTCTTTACTGCCCTAGGACTTGAAAGCAGTTGGGCAAATAGCCCCTCATGCATGGGTCCATCACACCCTCTCTCTCAGACCCATGCTTTACTGCTTTATAGCTTTACGTACTGTTTGTACACCCATTTTCATGAAAATAACAGTAATAATTATAAAGATTCTTACTACCTAGCAGAGGGATACTTGAACCAGAAGAAACCCATGCTATGTTACATCAAACATTAAGCTAGAATGGATACAGAGTTCGACTAACAGTGGTAGCGATAGTGCGTAGTAGCAGGTAGTAGTAGTAGTATGTAAGTAGTAGTAGTAGTAGTAGTAAGTAGTAGTAGTTAGTAGTAGTAGCAGTAGTAGTAGTAGCAGTGGTCGTAGTGGTAGTGGTAGTGGTAGTAGTAGTAGTAGTAGTAGTAGTAGTAGTAGTAGGTAGTAGTAGTAGTGCAGTAGTAGTAGTAGTAGCAGGGCTGTAAAGTAGTAGTAGTAGTCGGTGGTTAGTAGGTATAGTAGAAACTTCATTACTATTAAATATATCACCCCCAACTCTATTCAATCGTATACATTTATATTTTCACAAGCTTTTAAAACACTGAGTTAAAATTGTAACATTTAATAAAAAGTTTCCACTGAAAACAACTTTCGAATCAGTGAATGACATACCCGACTGCGATTGGGCCGTTAAGCCTAATCACAGTGGTTTGATAAGAGGTCCCAAAACATAGATAGCTGAAGAAGAAGATGAGTCTTCGGAGTAGTTCATGAGCTCTGGGTTCTTTCTCTTATAAAATTCTGGATCCTGAGTCGGAGCCGGACTGAAGTCTGGCTCAGACACGCGGCTCTGAGCGCAATATTACTACGCAGGGACGCTGAAATATTTTACTACGTGAGATGTTATAGGCGAAAAAAAATGGTGATATAGTATATATATATATAATATATATATATATATATATAATTATATATATATATATATATATATAGTATATATAATATATATATATATTATATAATATATACTATTATATATATATATATATATATAACTTATATATATATAATTAATATATATATATATATATCTTTCTATCTATCTATATATATATATATATATCTATATACTATATATATATATATATATATATATATACTAATACTATATATGTACCTATATGATTAATATTAAAATGTTGATAGAAAAAACAATAAAATGGAATAAAGGGGCAGATGTGGACTTTGAAAAAGCCTTTGATAGGATTGATAGGGAAAAGCTATGGAGAGCACTGGACGAAGAAGAGTATGAAGTACCACAAAAATTAAAAAGCGCAATAAAAAGTACATACAGCGGTACAAGAAATAAGATAAGGGGAGAAGTAAGAGAAGAAGGTTGGTTTGAGGTGAGTTCAGGAGGGAGACAGGGAAGTGTGCTCTTGCCCCTGCTATTCATATTATACATGGATTACGGACTGAAGAGCATATGTAGACAGCTGGACAATGAGCACACACTACTATACGCAGATGATGCAGCATTGATAGCAGGCGAGGGGCGGACTTGCAAGAAAATTTGAACAGATGGGATGTCCAAATTGGTGAAATAGGCATGAAGATGCATACAGTAGAAGACGGATATAATGAGAATAGCTAGAGAAAGAACAAAACTGAACATCAATACAGAAGGAAGAGGACTACAGCAGTTGGATAAATTCAAATACTTGGGAGTGATGATGGAGGGGTGACGAGATAGTACATACAGTAATGAAAGAAACAGTTACACCAAAAGAAGTGAAAATGGTGATGTACAAAACAACACTGAGACCATTACTAGTGTATAGATCGGAATGCTGGACACTGAACACAACACAAATGAGAAGAATGGAGGCGCCAGAGATGAGGGTGCAGAGATTGGTTGAGAGAGTTACCCTGAGAGATAGGCTGAGAAAATGGATCAATAACTGCTATTAAAACCGGGAGCTTTAAAAACTACGCTTGAAACGTTCTTTTTGGGAACGTGGATGGCCTAGTGGTTAAAGCGTCCGGTTACTGTTACCTCAGCAACGCGGAGTTCCAGTGTTCGAATACCTCTGATGGAGAATAAAATCTCCTTTGACTCATTCATTGTACAACCATTGGACACAGCGTTGCAGTGTTAACAATAAACATTATTGATCCATACAAGAGAATCAACTAAGATGGTATGGCACATCAAGAGAATGGGAGAAGGAACTGGACCAAGAAGGATGCTGTAATGGATGCCTGTGCGCCATAGACCCACGGGCTGGCCGCAGAAAAGATGGAAGAAAGCGTTGGAAGATGCGATGAACTTCGGAGGAGTGTCTATGGTGGATGTGTAGGAGAGAAGAATGTACGAAGATAGAAACCACTCGAGGAGGTTCTGCAGAGGCTACAACTGATAGATCTACCAGAGGGGCTGGTGAATATATATATATATATATATATATATATATATATATATATATATATATATATATATATATATATATATATATATATATATATATATATATATATATATATATATATATATATATATATATATATATATATATATATATATATATTCACCATTTTTTCGCCCCTATAACATCTCAAGTAGAAAATATTTCAGCGTCTGCGTAGTAATATTGCGACTCAGAGCCGCGTCTGGAGCCAGACTTCCAGTCCGGCTCCGACTCAGGATCCAGAATTCCAGTCTGGCTCCGACTCAGGCTCATGAACCAGAGCCTTCTTCCTCATTCTCTTCTTCTTCTTCTAGCTATCTTATGTTTTGGACCTCTTACAAACATCCTGCAGTCGGGGATGTCATTCACTGATACGAATTAAGATTAGTTTTAAGCTAGCTTTAGTGATTCGAGGTTGTTTCAGTGGAAAACTTTTATTAAATGTTACAATTTAACTCCGTGTTTAAAGCTTAGTGAAAATATAAAAATGTATACGATTGAATAGAGTGGGGGTGATATATTTAAAAGTAGTAATAAGTTTTCTCGTCTATAAACTACTACCACCACTACTACTACTACTACAGCCACTGCTACTACTACTACTACTTACACTACTCACTACTACTACGACCACTACCTACCACTACGACCACCTGCTACTACTTCACTACAGTACTACCTACTTACTTACTACTACTACTACTACTTAATTATTATTATACTACTACTACTACTACTACTACTTACCTACTATACTACTTTACACTAATGCTGCTACTACCAATATCGCTACACTGTAAGTCGAACTCTGTATCCCATTCTAGCTAATGTTGATGTAACCATAGCATCTTTTACATCTGGTTCGAATATTTCCTCTGCTAGTTAGTAAGAATCTTTATTATTTTACTGGTTATTTTCACTTGAAAACTGGGT
>JABUQX010012787.1:40000-42500 GCA_015478945.1 Trachelipus rathkii | reverse complement strand
TGATGAAAGAAATCCATTCCGTAAAGGAAGTTACATATGTAGAGGCGAAGTTGCTTGAATTTTAGGTCCTTTATTGGAAAAATTTCTTCATACATAAAAAGGGAGAGGTCACAGAACCATTTAGTAATTCGAAAAGGAATCAAAGTTCGCAGTGTTCATAGTGGAATTCAAAAATGAGTTTCTGGCCATTAATCCAAACTTGCAATGGATGAAAGAAATATCCATGCCGAAAAGGAGTTGCGTATGTCTAGCGACTGAATCCTCGAACTGTGATAGTGTGAAAAGATGAAGACCATAATCCAAGTAATTAAAATGAAAATTGAATCCATGTATCGCTAATATTCGTCTTGTTGAGTCATTTTCTTAGATGTTCTGATAGGGAATTTTTAGTATTATTTTAGTTTTTCTTTTTCTTCATTTTTTTTGTTTTTCTTTAGTAATCAGAAGGCATGATTGAAGTTCTGGGTGTTCTACTCCGGGCTCACCAATTATATAGGGTACTATAGGGCGGACTTGCTAAGATTTGGTTGGCTTCTTTTATGAGCAAGCACCCTAATAAGAGGGTGGTAATTTAGAAATCCATATTTGAAATGTTGTTTTTATTCTAACATAAGTAAAAATATGCAATGAAAGTATAAAAATAACAAAAGGTCCCTTCTGTGAGATACTCTCTCTTCGTAGGCGAATTGGTAGTCCAAAGCCTTTTCCTGCGCGTTTTCCACAATTGCGCCTCTGACTCTTCGTTTTAGCGAAAATTTTTGTAATCGAAATTCAAGTCGCAGCCTTTTTCCTGAAGATTTTATCTCTCTTGCGGCAACTGAGATTTCTGGAGAGGAGTATCTTGAGTGAGATTTTCTTCTCTGATTCTTAATAATTGCTTTAATCTGACCTGGAAGGCTTATTTGACATGGACGCAGGTTTTTATATATATTGTCACATTGACTTATTAGCTAAAAAATTTTGTGTACGCTGAATATGTGCACTCGTTTACGCACACTGAACCAAACTTATTTTACCTGATAGCCGTGCGTACACATGTATATATATATATATATATATATATATATATATATATATATATATATATATATACTTATATATATATATATATATATATATATATATATATATATATATATATATATATATATATATATATATATATATATATATATATATATATATATATATATATATATATATATATATATATATATATATATATATATATATATATGCTCATATATATATATATATATCTCTATATATATCTTACTATATATATATATACCTATATATATATATAATATATATATATAACATGTTCTTCAAATTAAACATATATAACTCATTAAGTGTAGTGCTCAAGTTGTTACAAGTGTTTAACTGTGTAACTTTATTGTAAATAACATAGCATCAGAACCACATTATGCGATAAGATTGTCTAGAGAAGGCACCAGGAATCTCCTGGGTAGCCTGCCGAATGGGTCCTGTATGTATGATTCATGCGTTTTTAATGTGGGACGTTAACTTTGGTTGAGGGGTTTGTGTGTGGTTGGTGTTACTCAAACGTCAGTATGGTCACTTCAGTAGATGATGAGCATCTACCATGCCCATGCTCTCAATGAGTGCCGAATGTCCTCCACAAATCTGATCCATATGGACCCACCACCGGCCTCAGCGGCTGGGGATTCCTGAAGAGATGGTTGCAGCTATCGCAACCGCAGTTTCAACATATCCCACAATGTTCAATTGGGTTTAGGTCGGAACTGTATGCTGGCCAATCCAATGTCCTGATTTACACCGTCGTTAGGTATTCGGTGACACATCTGGCCTTGTGTGATCTTGCGTTGTCATGCACTAGGACGAATCAGCCACCAATGCAGGGGTATATGACATGACATACGGGTCAAGGATATCTACGATGTACCGTGCGGAGGTTAGAGAACCTCCATCTAGGACGTGCAACTCTGTACGACCCGTTAAAGAAATGCCTCCCCAGACCATGAGAGATCCACCTCCAAAATGTCAATACCTCTCGCATATTACATTGCACGTACCTTTCATTAGGTCGTCGATAGACTCTGAATCGCCGATCGGAGGTGTAGAGACCGACTCTGGACTCATCCGTAAACAGCACATTCGTCCAATCGCCGACGGTCCAATGTAGGTGTTCCCGGGCAAATGCTAGTCGCGCCCGTCGATGCTCTCTGGTGTGTCGTGGTCCTATGGCCGGCCTTCGTGGCCGCAAATTATGTTCCGCAAGACGTCGGCATATTGTATTATCACTCACAAGGTTCCCATGTACAATCGGCTTCAGATATTTTCCACCCACCTTTATAAAAAAGAGTACCTTGCTGTTGTATGGCTTCTCTTACGGCCCGCATACTCAGAAAACGGCTTTCAACACCACTCTTGGCTCATGGCCTTCCCTGTCCCGCCACCTTGCATGCTCTGGGTACATGTTTGCCGCTGCGACCACTGTTTGTTTGCGCCACCT
>JABUQX010012787.1:35000-37500 GCA_015478945.1 Trachelipus rathkii | reverse complement strand
TGTCTCTCTCTCTACTCTCTCTCTCTCTCTCTCTCTCTCTCTCTATATATATATATATATATATATATATATATATATATACTCCTCTATAAATATCTATATATTTTTTTCTATATACCTTTCCTCTTCTATATATATATATCTTTGATAAGGTTCCCACATAAGGCTGATGAAAAAGTTATTGCAATGTGGTATAGGTGGAGTGGTACATTTTTTTTTTTTTTTTTTAGTTGTCTACCACTCACAGGCAGGAGGCCCTATTCAGGAGTAGGTGTTGCACACCAAGTTTCATCCGCTGGCGCAAATTGCAGATGAGAACGGGCAGCGCGGGCTTTGGTGGGTAGATTAAATTCAGCAGAGACACAGAAGATGGAAGAGATTTCCACAGAACAGAGAGGTGGCAGGAAAGAAGGAAGCACCGCGGCGAACTGGCACCGGGTTACCAAGATCACACACAAACTCGTAGGCAGATTTTAGCACCCCTTGTGCTACGAGGGCGTCGTAAAAGGTGGTAATTTTTGGGTGATGGATTCCCTCAGGCACCTGCTGCATGGTACCACCTATAGAAAGAGACAAAGTGCAACATGGCGCCACAAAAATAGAGGTCAAATGAACTGGAAAGTACAGGACAGTTTATAAGCCTTTTATGGCTTTTGACTCGACCCTGTCAAGCCAGGTGAAACCAGAGCCCCAAGATGAGAACAGTATTACTCCATACAAGAGGGGAAGGAGAAAAGAAGTGGGTGGACCCTTGCTATATTCAGTGTAGCTTGAGAAGAGGAAAAAAAGTCTCGCAGTCTAATAGAACTCCCGGTTTTGCTGAAGCCGCCTAGCAACAACCGTTGTGATGTGAGGTTTCCAAGACATGTTTTTGTTTATGTTAAGGCCAGGATGTTTATATTTGTCCTTAGGAGAGACAGAAGAGAACAGTCAGAAAGATATAGGAAAGTTTAGAAGGTGTGTTTAGAGGAATTTGTAGAAGTTGAGTTTTAAAGAAATTAAATTTCACAAGGTTTTGACAACCCCAATCGGAAATTTCTATCCAGACCAGCGAGAATAGAATCGGAAAGATTAAGACGAGAGGCACTTCTAGAAGTAAAAGAAGGAGCAAAATGAGTTGAAGAGTGAAGGGTCGAGTCATCGGCATATGAGTGGATAGAGTTAGATGTGCAGGTGAGAAGATCATTAATGAAAAGTAAGAATAAAGTAGGATATAAGACAGAACCCTGAGGAACACCACTATTGACAGAAAAGTAGAAGAAGAAAAAGAAGAAGTCGCTCCATCAAACACAGCCGATATTGAGCGAATTGAAAGAAAGCTAGACATAAATGTAAGCAAAGAGAAGGAGGGAGCCCAAAGGAGAGCTTGGAGAGCGGTGGCGCGTGCCATACCAGTCAAATGCTGGAGTATGTTGATATATTCGGGGCGCCACCACGCAAAATCTCCCCGTAGTTCCTAAGGGCAGAAAACCATAAAATCGGTTAAATAGGAAGTATATCACCAGTAGACCTCGAACGCCGAAAGCCGTACTGGCGATCGGAAAGAAGAGAATGAGATTCCAGATGGTCTAAGAAGTGAGAGTTAAGAAGGGTTTCAAAGATCTTAGATAGAATACAGGTGAGAGCTATAGGGCGATAGTTAGAAGGATCAGAGCGGCTTTTTCCGGAATAGGTTTGGACATGGCGCTTCAACACTGAGGAAAGTGCTGAAGTATTAGGACAGAGAGAATATAATTGAACGAAGGGCAGGGTCAGCATAAGCACGTGCCTCAAAACTCCCGGGAGGAATGCCATCCAGGCCACCCGCCTTCCTAACGTTCATAGATCTCAGGAGAGAACATGCAACCGATCAAATGTAATCACAGGTAAGACACATAGGTCACTGAGAGGAGAAGGAGGAGGATGAATTCCGGAGACATGCAGAATTGAGTTAGAGGAAAATGGAGGCCGAAGAGATTGGCCTTTCCAGTTGGAGTTAACAGCAAGGCCTTCAGATCGAATAAGAGGGGCAAAAGATGATTTACAGAAATTGTTAGAGATGTTTTTGGCAAGAGGCCAGAAAGATTTGATTGGGAGATCAAGGAGAACTGAGCGCACTTTCGTTTGATGAAAGCCAAGCTTTGCTCGTCCTGAAGAGCGCCCTGCAACGATTTCAGCCTGAGTGAAAGTGGCGAGAGTGATATTGGGGAGAACGAAAGTTTTCCACTCGATACGCTGTCTCTAGCCTGAATGGCCAGAGAACAAGTACGATCGAACCATGGATTATGAGGAGAGAAAGATTTAGTCGAAGAAGGAATGAACCTGCTCATCCCGTCAACGATTACAGCTCCCACCTTAGTGGCAGAAGCCAAAGCGTCATCAGAGTCAAAGCAGTCATTCAATTATAGTTAGCGTGAATCAAGTGCCAGAAGAAAAAACGCATGGGGCAGGATGGAGCTGTTGGAGAGAGAAGTATTGAAATTAACAGATAAAACTTTTGATAAGGTTCCCCACATAAGGC
>JABUQX010012787.1:25000-30000 GCA_015478945.1 Trachelipus rathkii | reverse complement strand
TATTTGATATTATTATTATGGGTTATTTCTGGGACATTTATTCCCCAGAGGCTGAATCGGTTTCTCACTTATTAATTTGTTTTATTGGTTAACTGGGGACAGTATAAAAGGACCATCAAACTATTAAGTATTATTATTATTATGAGTTGACCAGGACATTCTAGAAGTAAATGGTTTCTTTAATTGTATTTTTAAGTATTAATTATATGTATATATATATATATATATATATATATATATATATATATATATATATATATATATATATACTCACTACTCTATATCTCTCTCTGCTACTCTTATATATATGTATATTAATGTCAGTTGACTAGGACAGTGAATGACTCATGCTTTCTTCTTAGTATTATTCTTATTTATTATTTATGGTTTAGCTGGGATTCTAGAGGCAAATGTGGCTTTGCCATTGTAATTTTTATTGATTGACTGGGACAGTCTAAAAGGTTATTATTATTATTCTTATTATTATTGTGGTTTGACTGGGACATTCTAGAGAGAGGTTAATGCAGCTTCTTAATTATTATTTCAGAATAATAATTGGGGGCTTACGTGACCCTCTAAAGATGTTAATCGGCCCTGTAAATGAGTAACAAAAGCCCACGCATGGTTAGACTAATAAGTCAATATAAAAATGTCAATTAAGAAGCGGCGTGAAGCACCTGGAATGTCCCAGTAAGCCATAATAAATAAACAAATAAAATAATACTTAAGAAGCCGTATGAGCCTATCTAGACTGTCCCAGTCAATCAATTAATTAAAGAAATAATAATTAGGCGCATTGGATCCTCTAGAATATCCCAGTCAACTCATTATAAATAAGGTAATGCTTGTGAGCGCGTCCACTTTGAAATTACAATAATTGAAACCACAGTGGCCCTCTGGGAAATGTCCCAGTCAACCCCATAGAAATTAAAATTAAAAGGTAAATTTTAATAATAATTAATGTAATTAATAAATAGTATTTATAATTAAGAGGCCACATGGGCCTACTGTCTGATCAATCAAAATAATTAATAATTAAGAATTAGTAATTAAAAAGTCGCGTGCCTCTAGAATGTCCCAGTCAATCCATAATAATTAATAAATAGTATAGCTATTTTCAAGCCGCATGGTATCTGGAGCTATCCCAGTTAACCCATAGAGGTAGAATAATTTATTCTCAATTGTGGTATGGAGTTGGCTGGGATGATCTAGACCCATCAGCTATTCTTATTTATTATTTTTGTTAGCTGACTGGGACAGTCTAAACTCAGGCCCATGTGGCCTAACAATTATAAATACTATTCATTAATTACATTAACTATTATTAAAAATTATTCTTAAATTCATTTTTATGGAGTTGACTGGGACATTCTAAAAAGGACGGCTTCTTAATTATTAATTTTATTGGTTGACTGGAAAGAGTCTAAAAGGACCATGGAAATAACTAGTAAGTATTATTCTTATTTATTTTGAGTTGACTGGGACATTCTAGAGATCAATGTAACTATGAGTGTTATTTTTAATTTTTAATTATTGTGTAGTTGAAGTGTGACTGAGTTCTAGAGGGGCCAATGCGTCTTCTTAATTATTAATTTTTGTTATTGGTTGACTAGGACAGTCTAAATAGAACCATGCGTCTTAAGTATTGTTCTTATATATTATGGGTTAACTGGGACATTCTAGAGGTTCATGCAGCTTCTTAATTATTATTCTTAATTATTAATTATTATTGGTTGACTAGGACAGTCTAGATAGGCCATGCAGCTTCTGAATTATTATTCTTATTTATTAATTATAATGGATTGACTGGGACATCTAAGGGGTAATCTGACTTTTTATTATTATTCTTAATTATTAATTATTGTTGGTTGACTGGGACAGTTTAGAGGGATTAATGTTAATTATAAATACTATTTATTAATTACATTAATTATTAAAATTTATTCTTAATTCTTAATTTTATGTACAAATTGGAATAGGACATAGTTGGTTTATAAAATCACTGTACATACTCTTTATATATACCTTATATATATATATATA
Source organism: Trachelipus rathkii (assembly GCA_015478945.1). Taxonomy (NCBI): domain Eukaryota; kingdom Metazoa; phylum Arthropoda; class Malacostraca; order Isopoda; family Trachelipodidae; genus Trachelipus; species Trachelipus rathkii. The sequence continues at coordinate 27,957 of JABUQX010012787.1, read as the reverse complement.
TATATATATATATATACTCTTTATATATATATATATATATATATATACTAATATATCTTATATATATATATATATATATATATATATATATATATATATATATATGTATGAGTAATCTTTATAGCGACCCACACATTTTGAGACCAAAAATTTTCTAAGTTCAAAAAATTCTAAGTTCAGAAAAGTTAAATTCAGGAGATTGGAACAAAAGAAAGATTCCAGCCAGTGGCGGCTTACGGCATGATTCCAGAAGCATAAATTTTCTTGCTTTCTTTACTTTTAACACTCTAGAATCTTAAAAAATTGCAAACAGAAAATTACTCGGTCTTAAATATTGTTAGTCAGATATCTTCCCAATGTGCTATAATATATATATATATGTATGTAACTAATATACTATATATATATATAATAACATATATATATATATATCTTTCTATATATCTTTATATATATGCATAATAATATATATACATATATATATATATATATACTACCCTATACATATCTAAAAGTGACGTCACAGTAAAAACTAAAAAAGTAAAAAATCAATAAAATCCAAAATTAGTTTTTCTAAAAATCAAAAAAAAAAAGTTCAATCTTTTAACACTATGAGGCGTTGTTGTTCCTTTCGTTCGATTTTGTAGGTTTTAAAAGAAAATTTTCTTACGCTTAACTGGAAGCTGATAATCGACATGAGCCAAATCTTTTATGGTAGAAGAGGAGACAGGTTAAAAAAAAAAGTTTTATAGTAAAATATATGATTTCAATGTTGTGAAATTGGAAACTTCAAAAATTGTGGAGCCTCACTTGCTATTTTAAATAGATAATGAAACCGAATTTTGGAACCGGTATAAAAATTTACACGATCCGCAACCATGACTGAATATATATATATATATATATATATATATATATATATATATATATATATATATATATATATATATATATATATATATATTTATATATATATATATATATATATATATATTTATATATTATATATATTTATATATATATATATATATATATATATATATATATATATATATATATATATAAATATAAATATATATATAGATATATATATACATATATACCATATATATATATATATATATCTATATATATATATATATATATATTTTTATATATATTTATATATATTTATATATATATATATATATTTATATATATTTTTATATATATATATATATATATATATATATATATATATATATATATATATATATATATATATATATATATATATATATATATATATATATATATTTATATATATATATATATATATATACACACGCGGATGATTTATTTTTTTGTGACGGATCTGAAGAGAGTTTGAGAGGATTGGTAGAGGGATTTGTAGGTTGTGTATAAGAAGGGGTTTGAAAGTAAACGTAGATAAGAGAAGGTTATGGCTGTGAGTGAGGCCAGTTCTCGGTGTGAAGTTATGTTAGGTGGTGAACAACTGGAGCAAGTGTCTGAGTTTAAATATTTAGGATATATGTTGGATGAAAAGGGAACGGATGATACATAATGTAGTAGGAATGTTGTGAATGATAGGAAGGTGGCAGGTGCAATTAAATCCTTGGTGGATGTTAAAGGACTAAGTCTTGAGTGAACTAATGTCTTATATGATGGTATGGTGTTACCTGTGTTAATGTATAGTAGTGAAACTATGGTCTGGAACAAGGGGTATAGATCTAAAGTACAATCTGTTCATATGAACAGTCTTAGAGGAGAGTTAGGTGTGAGAAGTATTGAAAAAATGAGGAATTAACCTATTAAGGAGTTGTGTGGTGTGAAAAAAGTAGTAAATAAAAGAATAAATGAGAATACATTGAGATGGCTTGGTCATATGGAAAGGATGGATGATAGCTAGTTAGCAGTTAAAAGAGGATGTATAGTAAAATTGTTGAATGTTCTGGGAATCCAGACCAGCTGGAGACCGAAAAGTTAGTTGAAGAATCAGTAAGGAAAGCCTGGAGGAGAGGAATGTGAGTTTAGTGAGGCTGAAGGAGCATAATTGGAGTGAATACATGGACTTTTTAAGGGGGTATGGTTGTGACCCACTGGGCCAAGGGATGAAATCTACTTTGACGAGATGCCATATTGAGGGTCCTTCGCAGTCCCATGAAGCTCAAGGGTGGGTTTTTCTGATTGGGACGAGTTCTCACTTAAGGTTATAAAATTGGCTGTAAGGCTTTACTTTTTTTTCTGGCGTCATATTCTTCAATTCTTTTCGTGATTTCCATTTCATGTGACGCACCTTACTCTCCCCAGTCAATGGGGAAGAAAGGTGGGTGACGACTATGGTGATATATATATATATATATATATATATATATATATATATGTATATATATATATATATATATATATATATATATATATACTTATATATATATACTCCCATATATATATACTGACATTAGATATAGACCAATAACGCAAAATGAAAAAGGCGGTTAAAGGAAAATAAAAACTTTGGTTCTTCATGTATTATTATAAAAATAACAAAAAATAAAAATTTATTTCGCATACAATAATGGGTTTTTAATAATAAAATTTTATTACAGTTAAACTGAATATTATTACATGTTAAATGATTTAGCCCAATGCTAATATAGCAAAATTTCAAATCATAATAAGAATAATTATCATGCTAAAAAAAAAGGATGTTGATATGAAATAAACAAAATAATAAAGAAAGTAAAAGTAAAAAGTAAAAGTAAAAAATAAAGTAAATAAAGTAAAAGTAAAAAGTAAAAGTAAGTAAAGTAAAAATAAAAACTAAAAAGTAAAAGTAAAGTAAAAAAGTAAAGTAAGTAAAGTAAAAGGAAAGTGGGAAGTAAAGGGAGATAATATAAAGAGATGAGATGAGAGATATCAAGGAGGTAGAGAAGATGGGAGTAGAGTCGGAAAAACGT
>JABUQX010012787.1:12500-20000 GCA_015478945.1 Trachelipus rathkii | reverse complement strand
ATATTATATATTATATATATATTATTTAATATATATATATATATATAATTTATGAACATTTCTGACATTTATTAACATTCTGAAAGTACTGGGGGGTGAATTTAGTAAAAAGTGATTGATGCGTCAAGAGTTTTATTAAATTGCAAGTGAAATATTTATGGCACGTCAAAACAATAATTAATTTGAATGTAATAATTTACAAATACAATCTTAGATATAATAAAGAAGTTATTTATTGCCCCTATTATATAATGGTAAGTTTGCACGGCTTCCCCTAGCCAATTTAGTGCCACTCGTCCAGCACGAACGAAGTTAAATCACAATCCCTTCTCGGTTGATGCCTTCAAGGGTGGCTCCCATAAGCTCTCATCAACCGTTACAGAATTCAAATCATCTTAGCTTTCATTGGTTTGTTCAAAATCTTTAACAAATTAAAGTTTTAAATAGTCGGCCGCATTACATGAATTTAGATTCCTGTTTTTTTTTTCCAATGTATATTTTAGCGATATGAAAATTCGATCCAAACCACACACATATATATACTATATATAATATATATATTATATATATATATATAATTATAATATATATTATATTATATAATATATATATATATTATATATATATATTTATATATATATATAATATAATATAATATATATAATATATATATTATATATATATATTATGAGAAGTATCTATGCAAACAAAATTGAAGAACTCTCTCTGTGGTTTATCTCTATGGACTGAGTCCTCTCCTCACGACATCTGTAAGCTCTCTCTCTCCTCTTTTCATCTCTCTCTCTCTTTCTCTCCTCTCTCTCCCTCTCTAATCTCTCTCCTCTCTCTCTCTCTCTCTCTCTCTCTCTCCTCTTGCTCTCTCTCTCTCTCTCTCTTCTCCTCTCTCTCTTCTCTCTTTAATATACATGTGAGAATGGAAAATTTTACATGCAAGTGGTGATTCCGTTGTGCTTATAGAAGATATCAAGAAATGATGAACAAGCTGAATATTTACAAGAAATGGGTTAAATGGAACAATATTTTCTTGGTAAGGCAACCCTCCAACACTTTTTTTAAAAAATTCTATTTCAGTCAAAGATTAAACTCATAGCGAATGTGACTATCTGAGGGGTAAATTACATGGTTAAATATTATTTTTCAATTGTACTCAGTCTTTAACACTGCAAATTTTAATTTTAAATAACTTTGACCTTATTACTTGCAAAAGAAAGATTAGTAAGATGTTATTTGCATAAATTTTTTCTTATCCTATCCATTTTTATTAAGGTATTTCTATCGTATTTTTCTCTACTTTGATTCTGACTCCACAATGATAATATATTATTATGTTCCTGAAATTCTCAGCTACGGGTTGACCGTTCTTCAAAATGTAAACTGTATTACTGGTGAATCGTAGCACCTTATAGGGCCCCTTGTACTTTGCTTCCAGATTGCCCAAATTATACTGTTTATTTCTTGCTAATACATACTTTGCTTCTTTCAGATTCTTAGGCACAAACACCGATCTATTTCTTAAGGTGGTTTTAGGTGCCAAAGGCCTAGCAAACAATCCTGCTAATTTATTCAAATAGGTATCATAACTCATAGGCTCCTCTGGTCTCTCGGCATCTATCAATCTCTCTGGTATATTTATATTTTGCCCGAAGAGCACCTGTTAAGATGTGATACCCGTTTCTGTTAAAAGGGCTTTCGGATTGGAAATAAGGCGATTGGAAGAACGGATACCCAATCATGATACCGGAACTAATCTTCAGTTAGCATACTGCGCAGGCTAGCCAATAAAGTGCGGTGCCTATTTTCAATTTTTCCGTTCACTTGGGCTCTTCCAACTGTGGTGCAGATGTGTCTGGCACCTATCATTTTACATACCTCTTTGAACAGGTGTGCTTTGAAGGAGCCCCCATTATCTGAAATAATATTGTCAGGCACCCCCGTGAATGGCAGTATCTCGTATAATAAAACTTTAATAACACTTTCCGCATTCATCTCTTTCAGAGGAATACAAAAAGTAACTACTGGAACCCTACGATTCAAAATGTGGAATAAAATATTTATAACCTTTACAAGGTGGCAACTTCACTATATCAACGTGTAATACCTCAAACTTATAGGAGACCTCACGAAACTGTCCGAATTCAGGACTAATAGTGCGTGTGGTTTTGCTTATCTGGCACACTTTACAGGCCCTTACTATATTTTTAACTCTTAAATGCATTTTTTGAAAGACAAACTCTGCTTTCACCGCTATTTACATTCAAACAAAATCAAATCACACAATTCACCCAGCTACTTTCTGTTCGTTTCATTCCCAGATGACCTTGCAAATGAAAGGTTTTGATGACGTCATCGATACACTGATCTGGTATAACCACTCTTGAGTAACCCAAAGAAATATCTACAAAAACCCTTATAATTTCTTTTTTATACCAGAAATCTTGTTCACTTATTCTTAGCCCACTTTTATCTCCGTCCTTGATCAAGGACTTTATAAAAGTATCTTTCCTTTGTTTTTCACTTATATCCTTGTAATCCACGCTTTTTTTTAAATCTATCTACAATTGCTTTATTTCGTTTATTGCATTCAGTTATCAGATTTATGGTTTTTTAATTCAAATCATTTATTTTCCTCTCTTATATTATTATCGTCTGTTTTCCCATTTCTCTCTTTTCACATGTCCAATAAATTCCTCTCTATTTCGACACGTGCCGTGTGGTCTAGCTTAAAGGGAACACTATCCTTTTTACAACTTTCCTTCATCTCAGAATGTGTAGTTTTATTGCCCGTGTGTGTGTCCGCGTGTGAACTTTTTGAATGGCTGGTGGTCGAACCTTTTTTGAATGATCCTTCGTCTGCTTGGTTGTCGATTCGTTCGTGTGTAACCTTTATATTTGGATTATTAATGATCACGTATTTATTTAATTGGTTATTTTTGATCGATATTAATTTTAAATTAACGTTATATGAAGTTAGTAAATTGAGTTGTCTTATTTGTTTTGCGTTTTGGTTCGCACTATCATTAACCTTGTTATATAAGGTGATTAAACCTTTTATATGAGTAAAAATGGTGATTCGTCTACTTACTAATAGGTAACCATATCTGATAAGCCTTTTATTCAAAATTAATAGTTGTTTACTAATTTCATCATACTTCCTCTCCGTATGAGACTGTGTGGCAGAATAAAATGCGAATAAAATGCTCTCTTGATCGTCTCCCATAATTACACCTGCTAATGAGTTTGAAGTAGCATTAATGAAAATCTTTATAGGAGTATCGGTGCCATGGTATGCCAGCGTGCAAGCGTTTTTTACTGCATTTTGCACAGCACCAAAAGCTCTCTCCCTGATTTCTCATTCCAAATTATTCGTTTGTGTGAATATGGCTTTCGTTTTAAATATTATGTCAAAGGATTCATATTATCAGCCAAACACGGCAGCATTAATCTGAAGAACGACAATTTTCCTATCACTCCTCTCATCTGTTTGATAGTTTGAGGCCTTTTACAAGCTAGAATCTCGGCAACCTTATCTGGGTAGGACTGACATCTTCAGCGTTTATTATGAAGCCTAGGTATTGTAATTCCGTGACTCCGAACTTGCTTTTTTTTCATTAACGCTGATTTATAAATAGTTTAATCTTTTTAAGACTGTTTCAACTAACCTTTCATGCTCTTCAGCTGTTCCTGAAAATAATAAAATAATATTATATCGTCAATATACACGTGACAGTTTTTTATGTCTGATAACAATATACTGACAAGTCTTTGAAACGCTGAGGGGGATGAGACAAAGCCCATCGGTAAGCAAGTATAAGTGAAGGTGCCAAGGTTGCTTGTAATTGTGAAACATTTTTGGCTATCAGGATATAATGGTACGTTGTAGAAACCCTTCGTTAAATCTACCTTTGTGTAGTTTTTACTGCTTTTTAATGCAAATATGGCATCGTAAATATTAGGCAGGCCAAATATATCGACCCAGTTCTTTTATTTAACTGTCTAAAATCTGTAATTAATCTTACAAAGTCTGTTCTTCATGATGGAAAAGGCAGCTCAAGTTGCATTTGTTCGTTTTAAGACACCAGCATTAACTAATTGATTTAATTCCTTTTCCGTGGCATCATACAGTTTGTGTGGAATCCTCCGGCCAGGTAGCCTTATTGGTGGGCCTCTCATTGTTGGCTTATATGGGTAAGCACGAGCCAATTAAATCGATATCCTTTCTGGTATCTCCCCCAATTTCTTTTTCTCTTTCTACCCCACTTCTACTCCCACCTTTTCCTTCTCTCTCCTTTGTTCCCCATATTTATCAAATATCTCCTTCCATCTCGCTTGTTGTTTTAATTTAACATGCAAATTTTCCTCCAAAATGGATTTTAATGAATAAATTTCTTTAAATTTATATAAAATACACTTGAAAGAGTGGATAAAAGGCAAGGAAGTGTAGTTTGAGGTGAAACATACAAAAGATCATTAGAAAGAGCATTTGCCTTTAATGCTTTTATGAGGTGATCTGGCCCTAAAACTATGGTATTGTTTGTAACTGGATCTATTAATAAATCCTTTTCAAAGTTTATACCAAAACCAAAATATTTAAAAATGTTATTCCAATTATATTTAGTTTCCACATTATTTGCAAATTTGTAGGTATAATTTTGATCGAACTTATATTTAGGAATCCCATAGGCATTAGGTCATGATTACTAGAACTGCTTGCATAAATAAAATCCATAGGCTGCTTCTTCATGAGTGGTTGTCTTGTCCAGATCCTTGTTAACACATTGACACATTCTATTTTTGGTTTATATTTTAAGGCTGGTAAGACACAGTAACTCTAAGATAGAGGTATACTGCTGTCTTTCTTAATAGAACATAGTTGACTGCAGTTGCCACAATTAATTTTAATACAGATGCCACTCTAAACACTGATATTTATCATCCCATGACTATTGTGATCACTCTCATAAGTATTACTTACTATAATTATTAAAAATATATCCGTCATGCACCTTAGAATTAGAAATATACAAAACATGACTACTATCAGCTCTTATATCTTTATTATTTAATATTTTTGCTATGGCATTTTTATCTTTTTTGTATTTCATTTGCAATTTCGTTTTTATTTGTTTGGCAAGTACTATCATTTTTATTATAGTTTTAAATACAGGCATGATCAACAGAAATTGTCTTTATATTCAAGTTACCAAAATTTTCATTTTTTTTATGCTATTACTACTACTTAGTTGTTCAATGTTATAATAAAGCTCAGCACTAATATTATACTCTCTCTTATTATTATACTTTAAATTTACTTCATTATTTTTATTATTATTATTATTATTATTATTATTATTATTATTATTATTATTATTATTATTATTATTATTATTATTATTATTATTATTATTTATTATTATTATTAGTAGTAGTAGTAGTAGTAGTAGTAGTAGTAGTATAGTAGTAGTTTTAATATTGCCATAGTACTTGTTGTCATTAAATTTGATAACTTGTATAGTGTTATCAAATGAAACTGTTTTACCTTTAATTTTCCATGCAATGTGGCCATCAAGATGGGGTGATGACCTGTCAGTTAGTTTCCCTGACAGCTGGCAGCTGCTGCCCCCCCCTCGTGAGGGTATAATAGAGTATAGAACGGGCATTCCGGTGACTCACATTTATAGGCCAGATGTAAATGCTTTCTATGATAGAATCATTAATCGTTAGAGGCATCATTTTGCTGCGAGGCATAGTTTTCAAATCTCCGTCTTGTTTGACTCCGCCCTCTCCTTGAATGTTGGTGCTTATCCCCTGATGGCTTCTGAGCCAGGTGGCTTAGAGTCTCTGCCACCTCCTTGGCAGTTGTTAAATGGCTTGAAGAGTCTGTAATATTTTTGAGTCTCAGCCGCTTCATCCTTTCGCTCTTCTTGATCATGTGAGTGTTTCCGTGAGCGATGACATTAGTTTGTAAATTCATCTTCTTGTTGGGTGAGTTGATTCACATTCCCCCAATATGGAGGGTCCCTCCAATAGTGTGGCATCGGCTGATAGTTTTTATGCATGAAATTTTTAAAAAGATAATCTGCTACACTAACCAACTTATTTATATCCTTATTTTGAGCTACAGTATACAAGCTCATTTGTACTTGCATAGGGAGTTCATTCAAAAACAGTTCTTGAACAAATTTAGGATTATTTTTCACAAGTAAATCAAAGTTCTTGTACCCGAGTACATCTTTTACTCTGCTAATATAGTGACTCGGAAGCTCATTCTTTTCCATTTCTTTTTTAAACACTGGGAGGTAGGTCTCCTCTATGCGATTCAATGGAAATTGTAATGTTGAAAAAAGACAGTTGGGCAGGATTGATGTTAAACGTCTAATCTTTTCTGAGCCGTCATTTATCCCATTGAGTTTGAATACGGCATTGGTGACTGAAAGCCAGCTGACAATGTCATACCCATCGAAGGCCGGTAACTGGTTGGAGGACAAATAACTTGTTTTTTCGCACCTTTCCATATGAGCGTCTTTTTTTTCTGAATGTGTTTTTTGCGCCGGCTTTTCTAAAACTTCGACTTTCTTTATTTACAATTTAATGTTTTTGATATTAAAAAGAATGTTTCTTCACGAAGTTATTGAAATTTTTAAAGATTAAATGTGACTATATTTCACCTTTAATTATTTTTAATTAGCACAATCACAGTTTAGAGGAATTCTTTCACTAACATTGTCACAAATTTTTGTCACTGCTTTATGGATCACAGAAAATTATTAAATTTTTATCTTTCGGCCAATGTTCAGAAGGGTATTTATTTATATTATAATTATGTAAGGTCACTACTGGATGTCGCCAAATTTGAACTGATAATGATTCAGCCCAATTAAAGATTAATTAATAAAAGGGGGTGATTAGTGAAAGTGATTGATGCATCAAGAGTTTTATTAAATTGCAAGTGAAATATTTATGGCAAGTCAACAATAATTAATTTGAATGTAATAAGGACAAAATATATTTAGATATGATAAAGAAAGTTAATTATGCCCTATTATATAATGGTAGTTTGCCGGCTTCCTAGCCAATTTAGTGCCCCTCAAGTCCAGCACGAACGAAGTCTAAAATCACAATCCCTCTCGGTTGATGCCTCAAGGGTGGCTCCCATAAGCACTCATTAAACCGTTAAAAATTCAAAATCATCTTAGCTTTCATTGGTTGGTTTCAAATCTTTAACAAAATTTAAGTTTAATAGGCGGGCATTACATGACATTTAGATGCCCTGGTTTTTTTCAATGTATATTTCAGAGATATATTTCATAGACATATGTATGAGAAGTATATGCACTTACATGCCCCGCTCTCTCTCTCTTTAATATACATGTGAGAATGAAAATTTCACATCATATATAAATATATATATATATATATATATATATATATATATATATATATATATAAATATATATATATATATATATATAAATATAAATA
>JABUQX010012787.1:0-5000 GCA_015478945.1 Trachelipus rathkii | reverse complement strand
ATATATATATATATATATTTATATATATATATATATATATATATATATATATATATATATATATATATATATATATATATATATATATATATAAATATATATATATTATTATATTTATAACTTTATATATATATATATATATATATATATATATATATATATATATATATAAATATATAATATATATATATATATATATATATATATATATATATATATATATATATCGCCATATATGTATATATACATACTATCTAAACTTACATATATATATATATATATATATACTGATATTCATATAATTTTTTTTTTTTTTTTTTTTTTACAGTTATCACCACCGCTCACGGGCAAAGCCCTATTCAAAATTTCAACTAACGCAAATTACGCAGATGAGCACAGACGCGGGCTTTAAAGTGAGGGAGATTAAATTGAGTAGGAAACACAGAAGATGGAAGAGAATTCCACAGAACAGAGGTGGCAGGAAAGAAGAAGGCACCGCAGTGAACTAGTCTGGAGTTGCTAACATCAACACAAAACTCATGTGCCGACACAGCACCCCTTGTGCTACGAGGGCGTCTTAAAGGAGGTACAGGAGTTATAAGCTTCCTCGAGCACCTGCCGCTACGGTACCTATAGAAAAGAGATAAAGCACCAACATCGCGCCGCAAAGATAGAGGGTCAAGTGAACTAGAAAGTACAGGACAGTTTATAAGTCTTTTTGCCTTTGACTCGACCCTATCCAAAAGCCGGGTGAAACCTGAGCCCCCCCAGATATGAGAGCAGTACTCCATACAAGGGCGGATGAGACCCTTGTATAACTGGAGTAACTGTGAAGAGGAAAAAAAGTCTCGCAGTCTAAACAGAACTCCCAGTTTCTTTGAGGCCGCCCTAGCAACCGTTGTGATGTGAGGTTTCCAAGACATTTTTTTGTTTATGTTAGGCCAAGGATGTTTATATTGTCAACAGGAGAGACGAGAGAACCGTCGAAAGAGATAGGAAAGTTAGAAGGTGTCTTAGAGAGGGAGATTTGTAGAAGTTGGGTTTTTAAAGAATTAAATTTCACAAGGTTGAGACGACCCCACCCGGAAATTCTATCAAGATCAGCGAGAATGGAATCGGAAAGATTAAGACGAGAGGCAATTCTAGAAGTAAAAGAAGGAGCAGAATTGAAATGAGTTGAAGAATGAAGGGTCGAGTCATCGGCATATGAGTGGATAGAGTTAGATGTGCAGACGAGAAGATCATTAATGAAAAGCAAGAATAAAGTAGAAGATAAGACAGAACCCTGAGGAACACCACTATTGACAGAAAAGAAGAAGTCGCCCCATCAACAACAGCCGATATTGAGCGATTTGAAAGAAAGCTAGACATAAGTAAGCAAAGAGGAAACTCAAAGGAGGGGAGCTTGGAGAGCAGTGACGCGTGCCATACCCGGTCAAATGCTTTGGATATGTCAAGCGCCACCACGCAAGTCTCCCCGTAATTCCTGAGGGTGGAAAACCATAAATCTGTTAGATGGGAAAGTATATCACCAGTAGACCTCGAGCGCCGAAAGCCGTACTGGCGATCGGAATGAGATTCCAGATGATCTAAGAAATGAGAGTTGAGAAGGGTTTCAAAGATCTTAGATAGAATACAAGTTAGAGCTATAGGGCGATAGTTAGAAGGATCAGAGCGGCTTCCTTTTTTCGGAATAAGTTGGACATATGCGCGCTTCCAACACTGAGGGAAAGTGCTAGTATTGAGGCATGAGAATATAGTTGAACAGAGAGGGAGGGCCTGCACGGAAAGCACTCCCTCAAAACTCGAGGGAGGAAGGAATGCCATCCGGGCCACCCGCCTTCCTAACGTTCATAGATTTTAGGAGCCCATGCACCCGATCAAATGTAATCACAGGCAAAGACATAGGACACCTGAGAGAAGGAGGAGGAAGAGGAATGCCAAAATCGTCCAGGGTTGAGTTAAGAGGAAAATAGGAGGCCAAAGAGATTGGCCTTTTCAGTTGGAGAATTAGCAACAGAACCATCAGATCGAATAAGAGGAGGAAAGGTAGATTTACAGAAGTTGTTGGAGATGTTTTTGGCAAGAGGCCAGAAAGATTTATCAGTAGGAGAACCAAGGAGGTTAGCGCACTTTCGTTTGATGAAAGCCCGCTTTGCTCGTCGAAGAGTATCTATCCCTGCAACGATTTCTAGCTGAATGAAAATTAGCGAGAGTATAGGAGAACGAGAATTTTTACACCCTCGATACGCATTGTCTCTAGCCTGAATGGCCAGAGAACCATGGATTATAAGGAGAGAAAGATTTAGTTGAAGAAGGAATGAACCTGCTCATTCCATCAACGATTACATCTCCCACCTTGCCGTAAACCAAGAAGCCAAGAAGCGTCTGAAGGAAAAGCAGTCATTCAATTATAGTTAGCGTAAAAGCAGGGCAAAGCCCCCCAATCGGCCCGGTCAAAGTTCCAGAAAGAGAGCACAGGGCAGGATGGAACTGTTGGAGAGAAGAAAGTATTAAAATTAAGAGATAAAAGGTTGTGGTCATATTTACCAATAGGAGCGAAGGTGGTGTATTTATAGAGAAGGACTAGTGGTGAAACATAGGTCAAGTGTGTTCAAGAATTGGTTGAGACGATCCGGAATGTGTTTTGGTTCTTTAATAAGTTGCTCCAGATCGTTGAGAATGCGCTGAATGATTCGGTCTCCTCCACACCTAAAATCAGTATGAGAGAGGAACCCAACAATTCAGTGTTGTGTACATTGAAATCCCCTAAATAGAGGACCTCAGTATTTGGATGAGAAGATATAACAGTCTCGTGAGAAGTAGTAAAGATATTCAAAAGGCGTGAAATCTGTTCTGTTAGGAGAACAGTAGCAGAAACACAATATTGTAGTAAAAGGAAGAAAGATTTTAAGCCACAGAACATCAAAGAAATTAGGTGATTCGAGATTCACGAGAGACGTGTTATAGGAGTGTTAATGTTAACATAGGCACATACTCCACCCTTTAGAGAGGAGACTATCCCTGTATTATATATATATATATATATATTTATATATATATATATATATATATATATATATATATATATATATATATATATATATATATATATATATATATATATATATATATATATATATATATATATATATATATATATACTTATATAGATATCCAAATAGTATAGTTTCCAGGTATGACTATTTTTATTTTGTGTGGTGGGCATGATCCGTTACTCCGTTACTAACGGAATTAGTTTTTTGAGTAACGGAGTAACGGACTCGTTACTTTTTCTTTCATGTAACGCACCGAATAACTTCCGTTATTTTTTCCTCCGTTACATTTTAGTCCGTTACATTTTGTTCGATTTTCTTTCTATTTTGATAGACTTAAAAAATCCTTTATATATATATATATATATATATATATATATATAACAATATATATATATATATATATATATATATATATATATATATATATATATATATATATATCTTTCTTACTTATATAAATGTATACTATATATAAGTACTTTTGCCTAATATATTTATATACATATACATACCTATAAATATATATATATATATATATATATATATATATATATATATATATATATATATATATATATACATATATATATATATATTTATATATAATAACTATATATATATATATATATATATATATGAAATATAATATATAGTATATATATATAATAATATATATATATATATATATATACACACACCTTTGCTAGATATATATTCCTATATATATATATATATATATATATATATATATATATATATATATATATATATATATATCTATCTATATATATATATATATATATATATTTCATATATATATATATATATATATATATATATATATATATATACTATATATATATATATATATATATATATATATATATATATATATATATATATATATATATATATATTTTTTTTTTTTTTTTTCTCTCCCAGGAAGGATTTTTCATCCTGTCAGCCGCGCAAGCATCTTTCTCCAGACATCCCTCTGCTGCACTATTCCTCTTCTCTTTAGCACTCTCATTTTTGGTAGCTGACATCTTTCCAGAGAGTCCTCCACCGACTCCGCCCATCTCTTCTTCGGTCTTCCCCTTGGTCTTCTACCCTCTGGTGTCCATTCCCATCTTCTTTTCGGCATTCTGTCCTGCTCCATCCTCTCCAGATGTCCCCACCATCTCAATCTCCCCACATCCATCTTCAGTATCATCTTCTTCACACCTATATCTTCTCTAATTACTTCATTCCTTATTCTGTCTCTCCTACTCTTTCCAATCATAGTTCTTAATACCCTCATCTCCGCCGCTTGTATTCTACTCTCATCTCTTCTCGTTGTTGTCCATGTTTTCGCTCCGTACAGCAGCGTCGGAGTCAGTATACTGTTAAAAATCACTTTTTTAACCTCTATTCCGATGTTTTTATCTTTCATCATGGGGTATACCGCTTTCATAATTAATCCATACTTTTCCATTCGTCGCGTAATCTCTCCTCCACTTCCTCCCCTTCTGCTAAAACATCCTCCGAGATAATTGCAGGTGTTTACCGCCTTCACCTCCTCCCCTCTCACCACCATTCTCATCCCCTCCTCATTTCCTCCGGTTATTGTTAATATCTCTGTCTTCTGTACGTTCATCCTCATCCCCTCCGCAAACAACTACACCACCTCTCGAATCGTCTCCTCCTCCGTAAACAACTCCAACGTGCCAGATCGTCCGCATATGCCATTATGTCCCCTTCAAATTCTCCCAGTCTCTCCCTCACTTTCCTTATCACCACGTCTAAATATAATATAAACAGCAGTGGAGATAAAACACTCCCCTAGCTTCACCCTAGTTTCACCTCAAACCATCTATCGTTCTCGCACTCAGTTCTAACATTACAACTGCATTTTTCATACATACTTTCTATTGCCTTCTTTAATCTACCCCTCACTCCATA